>CM077246.1:23270531-23368031 GCA_039654775.1 Spinibarbus caldwelli | reverse complement strand
GTGATAGGATTCAGTCAACAGTGTAATTATAAATGTAATTATAGAAATTAATTATAGATGCAATTACATGCAGGTATTTTTAAAAATATAAGTACAATGTATGCACACAATAAGTGCATTGCACCAAATAAATTATACAGTATTAATATTCATGGATGTCTTAATTTATTCACATTCATTTAATTAAATTATGGCATTTGCGTTTTGAAAATCATATCACCATATAACCATATAACGCTTTTGGTTTTATGTTGATTATTCATGCAGCCCTACTAAGGAGCTTTTAGATGTAGATAAATGTTAAATTGTTATAAATGTTCAAGTTAAATAAGAAATTTTAAGTTAATTAATTTAGATAGATGCAAACTATACATGACAAAGGGGAATGTGCCATCAATGTTTTAATTTCATGAGGTAATAATATGCCTCAGTACTGATGTACTGTCTAATTATGTACCAAGTATGTACTTTCATCATCATTATGTACTTTTATGATCATCATTTTGGCGTGATGTAAGTTAAATGCAGCCACAAGTAAACATGAACCTGTCTAACAAAAGCCTTGTGAAGCTCAGAGATTTTATCTCAATTATTTATATTTCTGAAAATTTTCCATGTAGTTTCTGCCAGATATGAGACAGCACAGCATATTTTTGTACATATATTTGTATTTGTGTGTTTGTTAGCATGTGATTAAAGCAGCAGCTGCCATCTGTCGCTCAGTATCTCTCTGATTGGCTGATGAATCATTATGCAGAGGGTCAGGGGTCAGAGGTCACAGGGCGTCTTCTGTCTCCACACTGCATGCCTTCGGTCTGTCTAAAAGCATCTAAACTCTGTGTGTGTGAGAGAGAGAGAGAGTGAACGCACCCATATGCAGAATGAACAAGTGGTCAGAATGGGTGTGTGTTGGTATGTATGAGTGTGTGTGTCTGTGGCATATGTTGAGGGGTTGAGTCACAGGCGCCGTGTGTATCTCCGTCTGTGTTGTCTACATACTCAGCTTCCTCCAAAGTCAGCATCCTAACTGATTTGGAATGTCTACAAAGGCTGTTACTCACAGATAGCACTGAAGGCATTTTTAAGGGAAGCATCATTTCACAAAAAAGAAAACACCAATGACGCCGCCTTAACATGCTGTCTAGGTAGGGAGCTCACTAGGTTTTGGAACAGAGCCTGTGTGTGTGCTGCTACGGAAAGGCTTAAAATACAAAACACACCACTGATGATTCATGCTACACACACTGAGATTTAGACTCGATTCCAAGAAAAACACACAGTTTGAAGCAGCAAAGTAAACAGTAAAAACTGCAGAGAGAGACAGAAAAGAGAGGGAATATAAAATGGTAAAGTAAAAACGGCCTGATCGAAGAGAGGAATGGAGGGGGCATAACGAGGGAGAGTTTGTCATGGAACTAAATACAAAAGATAAAAAGCGCGGGAATGCGGAGGCAGAGAGAGAGAGAGAGAGTGAGTGAGTGTATGGTCATTATTGCCACATAGCAGCACATCTGGAGCCATTCAACGACAGATCCAGTTACACACACAGCGCTGCTCCACACTGTTTGTAAGTCTAAAATACAGTGAAAAGAGGGAAAATAAAGCACACATGGTTTACTATTGTGTGCAGTTCTGAACAACATCTATACTGAAATTTGCTAAAATCATATTTTACGTTTTTCTTGCATTTCAAAAGTTTGCTGCTGGTGATTTTTTTTTTTTTGCTCACCAATTCTGCATTTATTTGATGAAAATACACTAAAACAGTATTATTCTGAAATATTAACATTTAAAAAAAAGTTTCTATTGTAATCTTTCTATTGTTTCAAAAAGTTTCTATTGTAATATATGTTAAAATGTAATTTATTCATGCGATGCAAAGCTGAATTTTCAGCATCATTACTCCAGTCTTCAGTGTCACATGATCCTTCAGAAATCATTCTAATATGCTGATTTGCTGCTCAGGAAACATTTCTTATCATTATCAATGTTCAACACAGTTGTGTTGCTTAATAGTTTTGTTGAAACTGTGATACATTTTATTTTTCAGGATTCTTTGATGAATAGAAAGTTCTAAAGAACAGGATTTATTTGAAATAGAAACCTTTTATAACATCATAATTGTCTTTACTGCCACTTTTGATCAATTTAAAGGGGTCATATGATGCGATTTCAAGTTTTCCTTTCTCTTTGGAGTGTTACAAGTTGTTTGTGCATAGATAAGATCCCTGAAGTTGCAAAGACTACAGTCTCAAAACCAAAGAGATATTCTTTATAAAAGTTAAGACTCGACCACGCTCCCCTAAAACGGCTCATTCAAACATGCCCCCACATGTCTACATCATGGTGTGGGGAGATTTGCAAAACACTGGCCAAATGTATACGCAATGAAAGAGGGCGGGACTTTTATTCTTGCTGTAGTATTGTTGCTGCCGCCACCATGTCGTGGAGACGCTGTGTTTCGTTGTGAAAGCGAAACTACTTCCAAAAGAGGACACAACTAGAAATCAGTGGTTAAGTTGTATTTACAACACTGTTCCAGAACAGTTCAACCCAAATATTTGAGTGTGTGCAGCACATTTTACAGAGGACTATTTCCTGAACCTGGAAGAGTAGCCTACAATGCTGGCTTGCACAAAGGCTGTTTCTATAAAGTGGGGCAATTCCAACTTTGCAAGGACAGTCTGGCGTTTCTGACTCACAGCCTGTAAGTATGTTTTCATATTTAAAGAATTTGCCACTGACTATTCAAGCGTGAGTTTTGAGCAGTGTAGAGTAGTGCTTGTTGTTTGTAGTTTCTCCGATCACAAATGTAGACACGGTAATGTTTATGCGGCGCGATGCAACGCGACGCGTAAAAAGACAGTATAAGTCATTATAATGAGTAATTATGTCCCCACTTCATGCAACAAATGCCTCGTTTGTAATGGGTTTTATTGTTTTTGTGTCGTCGCGCTGGGACACAGCATTCCGTCTCACGCTTGAGGTATTCAATCACAATGCCAATCACAATGCACTGGATAGCTGGCCAATCAGAGCACACCTCGCTTCTCAGAATGATGAGCTTTGTAAAAATCGGTGCGTTTCAGAAAGGCGGGGCATAGAGGAGCAACAACAATGTACAGTATGTGGAAAATAATGTGTTTTTGAACCTTACACTGCATAAACACATTGCATTACACCAAATACACAAAATAATGTTCTTTTTAGCAACATCATATGACCCCTTTATCACTCTTTAAAATAAAAGAATTAACTTTTTAAAAAAAATTCTTACTGACCCCAACCTTTTTGATACTGTAAATTTACATTTAGGAGATGCTTTTATTCAAAGTGCATTCAAAGTACACATTTTTATCTTGGTGTGTGTGTGTGTGTGTGTGTGTGTGTGTGTGTCATGTTTCTACGCTCTTCTTTTATCTATTATTGTGTATCAATTCACTATGGTAACTTTTAATATAGTGATTTTCTGCATTTTGTGTTCCCTCAAAACCAGCAATCCCTGCACATGATAAATCAACTTTAATCTGATGTGTGTTACCTGCTTGTCGTGGTCCTCTCTTCCTTTTGAAAGCAGCTCCAGACTGCAGCGCCTCCAACAAACCATCCATGATACCAGTCTCATCATCTGAAACACACAAATGCAACATTAAACACACACAGACAATTAACATTACACATAAATAATACTCTCATTGCTATTTGAAACACACACATAAAGTATTATTAGTACACATGAAGTATTACTGCTGAAACACAGGTAAAATCTCAGAGCAACAATTTCAGCCAGTGACATCAGATGAGAGAGGAGCAAAGGATCATGGGAATGTAAACATCCTCTGAGACAAGTTAAAGCAGACAGCGCCCCCTATTTTTAACACACTGATGCATTAACCTACATAACTGAACCAAGAGCAATACTGTACCACACACACACACACACAGACGAGGGGAAGGACAGCATGATTTGAAAATATTTTGTCTGTGCAAAATAGTTTGTTGAAAGTGTGTTTTCATATGGTGAACGGGTTCCAGGGTTGTTTTCACATGTGTATAGACAGATGATTTCAATCAGGTCCTCTCTGTACAACATGAGGTTAAAGATTTATGGGTCTAATATCCCCTCCCCCATAAACACAAACACTGGCACATACCTCCCCCGATAAACACACACACACACACACACACACACACACACACACACTCCTTCATAAGCTAGCACACACATAATGGACCAAAAACCTAAAGACTAACAAAAATACTGTGCAGTCTAAACACACACACAGAGCCAGACTCACTAATCCCCGCAAAATCTGCAGCCAGATGGTTTTGGATCTGACCTGACAACCTACATCTCTCACACACATACACACAAACACACCACACACTCAGAGCTGTCTGCAGTGCACACACACCACCATGAGGTGTGGTACAGGAACAGCACACTGATCTGGGGAGATTTTCTCCCTGCTGCTTATTATATTTTACATAGATTATTACATATCACATCACTTAAAAAAAGATTAATAAAATTAAGATTTCTTTTTTTATAACACATAATAGGCATTTCACTCCTGTTTTCCAGTGTCCACCAAAATATCATGGTTACATTCTCCTGTTTGAAGAGATATCATATTCATTTATTATAGTTTTACAGTTGTAACATTAACTGCACTACGCCGGTCGACATGACACGTCAATTTAGTGTTCTAAGTGACAAATATAAATGTAACTTTTCCATGTTTCATGAAAAAAATAAAAAAATAAATAATAATAATAATAATAATAATATTATTATTATATTATATTATTATATTATATTTATATATATATATATATATATATATATATATATATATATATATATATATATATATATATAAAATGATATATAATTTTATTATTACCTTTTATTACTATTTTATACTATTACTATATTACTATACCATTTTATTACCTTTATTACCTATTATATTTTATTACCTCTTATTTAATATTTAAAAAATATATATATACAGTATTAATAATCTTATGAATTATGACATTTTCCCACTGCTGTTACTATGCTGAGCAACATTCCTTAAGTTTAAACTACTTAAATGTATTAATATAAATTAAACAAATTTTATACAAACATAAACACTTTAAGTTAAATGTATTGATGATTTACACAAATTAAGATATTATTATTTAAATACAATGTATTCAATTATTATTTGGCTTTATGAATAAATACCAAAATATTTATTCATTACGGTATTTTTATTATAATTACTTTTATTATAATAATGGTAACGCTTTACAGTAAGGTCCTATTAGTTGCATTAACTACAATTAATTAATACCAAGGAATACATTTGTTACGGTTTTTATTAATCTTTAGGTTTGGTTAATAAAAACAATTATTTATTGTTAGTTCACGTCCATTAAATAATATTAACAAACACATTTTTTTAAAATAATGTATTAGTCTATTGAAATGAACAAATAAGATTTATAAATGCTTTAGAAATATTTTTCATTTTCAGTTCATGTTAACCAATGTAGTTAACTTATTTTAACAAATGAAACCTGTTCATGTATTGTAGCTTTCATTAGTTCACAAAAATTGAAAGACTACATGAAATATGTCTACTTTTAAAAACATTTTACATTCCAGGACCATTTAAAGAAACAAGTTTGATCAGAAATGTGGTCAAAAATGGTAACCGGTTACAGTGTATATAAACACACACAAAAATTTTGATATTGAAACAGTTCAAATCTGTCATTTGACAATTAACTGTAGTATTTTGGTGGAAACTGTGTTTCATCATGGTCAATTTTTGTAAGGCACACACAGTTCAACCCAAACTTAGTGAAGCACAGTAATTCCCCTCACAAACACATTCTGAATGAATATCTTTCCTGTTTCAGCTGCCTTAGACCATAATCAGCCATTAAACTCACACACAGTCTCTCATCTGAAGATTACAAACACATGAGCATCATCACAACACAGACCAATCACATTGTGACATCTGTTTCCACACATAGAGTATCTAACACACAACACTGACACCTATTGACCATCCATATTAGCTGCTGTGGTTCAGTGATATGGAGTGTGTGTAACTGTAATGTGGGAAAGACTTTTATGTATCTAATTCTCAGGGTTTGCCTGCTAAACTAAAGATAATGTGTGTGTGTGTGTGTGTGTGTGTGTGTGTGTGTGGGCGCGTGTGTTTGAGAACGTGGGAATGTCATGGACAAACATTTCAAATATTCAGCCCTGAGAGTTTCAATGAACCCTCTGTGTGCGTGTGTGTGTGTGTACACCTGTTTTTCTATTCAGGTGGGGACTTAAACCTGAATACACAGACTCATGGGGACTCGTGTCACGGTGGGGACCTAAATTGAGGTCCCCACGGGTAAAGAAGCTTATAAATCACACAGAATGAAGTTTTTTGAAAATCTAAAAATGCAAAAAGTCTCCTGTGAGGGCTAAGTTTAGGTGTAGGGTTGGTGTAGGGCAATAGAATATACGGTCTGTACAGTAGAAAAATCATTATGCCTATGAAAGTCCCCACAAGGATAGCGAAACAAGTGTGTGTGTGTGTCTGAACACTCATATATATGTAAGACACACAGGCTTCTGTGATCTTCTGGAAAGAATATTCTGTGTTACATGTGTTTTGCTCAACTGACATTCAAATCTGTCACCTGTATGCAAATCAAACCTCATGAATTACCAATGAATTTGGTCACTTAATTCAGACTTTAAACAGTCTGATTGTGATTAGATAATAAAAGACACTTACTTTTATTGTCTAATTAAATGACATCCAGACATTTTTAAGTGTTTTCAGTCCAGATACTGTCTGGGCTGCTGCATGTATAACAGTATGTTGGTTAAGCTGATATGACTGATTTGTAAGCTGCAAAAGCAACTATGCAGTAAACTTGTCTAACTGAACTTCAATGAAAATTACAAATGTTGTCTTGGTAATTAAATGAAATATGTTGAAGTAATTTTTAAAACTGGAAAAAAAATATAGCTAAATAGTAGTGTTTAAAAAAACTAAACAAAACAAAAATACAAATAACAAAACCACAATAACTAATAACTATAATTAGTTAAATACAATAACCACTTTGATTAACATGAACTAACAATAAACAACATTTCTATAGCATTTATTAATCTTAATGCTATAAACGCATTTTTAACATCTAAAGATGAATAAACTAACATGAAGAATGAACAATTGCATTTTTAATAACTAATATTAATAGATTAATAAATGCTGTAAATATGACAATTAATGTTAGCTCGTGTTAGGTAATGAATTAACTAATGTCAACAAATAAGACTTTATTACCCACGTTTTTCTATCATCCTCCCTCAAACACACACACACACAAAGGTCTGCAGAAATAATGAGAGTGGAAATTTGGAGCCCCAAAAGTTTCAAACTACAGCCAGGCGAGAAAAGTAGGTCAGAGAGAGAGACAGAGAGAAAGAGAGAAAGAGAGACACACACACACACACACACACACAATGTGAATCTTTACCATCATTGATGTTGGGAATCTGTCCAGCATTCATTCTCTTCTGTTTCTCCTCTTTCTCTTTTTCCGCTTTCTCTCGCGCCAGTTTGGCTCGACGAATCTTCTCCTCTGCTTCTTTCCGTTTCTGGTTCTCTTTCACCGCTTGCTGTAAAACAAACACACTCAAGTTAAGTTGCGGCCTCAAGATTTCTGATTCACATCTTCTTGTGTTTGTTCAGCTGAAGGAGAATAAAGTTTATAAAGTGTTATGATGAACAGATAAGATAAGTGTGTGTGTTTTGACATGGAGTCTCTGGTCCCTTTATGACAGATAATATGTCTAGACAAAAGTCTGTTTTAATATACTAAACAGACTGATGTCCGAACCATCTGCCATACACACACACAGCACAGGTGTGTGTGCATAAATACTGTCTCTACAGAAAAATCCAAATATAATACTGTTCAAAAGTTTAGGGTCTATAATATTTTAAGGAAATTAATGCTATAATGAAACAGATAATCTTTATTACTCTTTCACTTATAGAGTCCTTTGAAGCCCATTTTACTTCTGTACTAGAGTATGCTGCATTTCTAAGCCGAAATAGAATATTAAAAGAAAAAAAAAACCTTTATGGTAGGACTTGATTTATATTTTGAAGAATTGTTTGGATGACGAAAAGTGACTATATGAAGGTGCTTAAAAAATAAGGGAGACAACTGATGCCATGCACAAAAGAAGCAAAATTATTACATTTTGA
The DNA here is from genome assembly GCA_039654775.1 of Spinibarbus caldwelli. Lineage (NCBI taxonomy): Eukaryota > Metazoa > Chordata > Actinopteri > Cypriniformes > Cyprinidae > Spinibarbus > Spinibarbus caldwelli. The sequence continues at coordinate 23,359,740 of CM077246.1, read as the reverse complement.
TAAAAAAAATTATGAAGACTATATGTGACCCTGGACCACAAAACCAGTCATAAGTAGCACGGGTATATTTGTAGCAATAACCAACAATACATTGTATGGGGTCATTTAACATGCACTGATGATTTGTTCACAATAAGTCCAAGAAATAAAGTGAAGAAACCAAGAAACCAGTCGACCGCCGGTCGTGTACTGACCTGGAACATGTTCCTGAAGTTGTTGAGGTCACCGAAGAACTCTTCTGGACTCATTTTCTTGGGGTCGAACACAAAGTACTTGCCCAAATCCTCATACTGCTTCTCCATGTTATCATGCATCAGCTTGAGCTTCTCAAATTGCTCACCAGCCGTCGCTACAAAACTGTACACAATTTTGTCAAGGAAAATCACATGCTATTATGATTCACTTTAACTCAGTCGTGGAGGACTCAGCATTTATATTTAAACTGTAAAACATTACTAAATACATTAAGCGACTTGTTTTTCCCTCATCAGAGAGCAAGTACTAGAACAAACATCCTCACGAACTTCATGAATAGATGATCACATTCATAAATTCAAAAGTGTTTGTTCTGGAACTCAAACAGGATGTGATGTCACAATGGATCATCGACACTGTATTTTTATAGCATTATTGTTTGAGGAAATGACTGTGGAAACCAAAGTGACACTTCCTGTCATGCAACAAGGCCCGGGAGGAAGTAAAGGATATTGTCATTTTCTCTACAAATTTGTCCCTGTCGCTCTGCGGAGGGGGGAACGTCTCGATGTCTTTCTCCAGGCTTTTAATCTGCTTTCCCATCTGATCTAGATTCTTCTGAAGCGTCTCAGCCGACACTGTGAGAGAATTATGAATATATATACATAACTGTTCTGAAATGAGATTAGTAGCACACTACCATTCAAACAATTTTTATTGATTCTGAAAGAAGTTTCTTCTCCTTAGCAATGATGCATTTATTTACGGAGCCCTTTAAGGGACATGGTGGTGGGAAAAATTTGGGGTGAGTGGAAAAAATTCAAGGTGGAAGTAAAAAAAAAAAAAAAAAATTGTGTTCTCTCGCAAAACTTTTGCATTCCCTCAAGAAACTTTGCGTTCCCTAGCAAAACTTTTGCGTTCTCTCGCAAAGATATTTGCGTTCTCTAGCAAAACCAGTTGAGTTTGGACAAACGCTTCCTGTTTACTTTACAGCTTGCAGTGGTTCATACAGCTTGTATGTTCACAATGGAGTGGTTCATAGAGTTTTATTTTGAACTTGGACTCAAAGTAATAGAGTCAGCGCTTAGTTCAAGGGACGGTTTTGGGACATTCTAAAACGCTTAACGTGGCTTAATGTTTTAAAACAGTGACATTGGAGGATCAAATTCGATAATAATAAATCCTGATAAAAATTATTAGGCTAACATTAATAACCTTATTAATAACATTACTATTAATAAAGCAGAATATGAACGCATGTTCAGAATATGAACCCAACGCCCTGCACGTTAAGCCTTTTCTCCCCCATAGCAAACTCTTAAGGTAGGCTAATGAAGGTTCATGCAGCTCGTATGTTCACAATGGAGCGGTTCATAAAGATTTTACTTTGAACTTGGACTCAACTATAAAGAAATACAGTCAGTGGTTAGTTCAAGGCACGGTTAATTTGGCTTAATGTATTAAAACAGTGACATTGGAGGACCAAATTCAATAATAAATACTAATAAAATTATTAGGCTAATATTAATAACCTTATTAATAATATTACTATTAATAAAGCAGAATAGCCCAGAATATGAATGCAACGCCCTGCACATGAAGCTTTTTCTCCACCATAAAGAACGCTTAAGGTAGGCTATATGAACGAATATGGTGATTTTTAAAAAATACCAAATCTGTTTACAGTTTATATTACGCACAGAAAAGCAGATGAGCCCAGAAAGGAACAGCTTGCAGTGGTTCATAAAACACTTAACGTGGCCTAATGAAGATGATAAAAAAACCCTGAATATTATATATGTATTAAAAATAAGTACTGTGTACGTGCAAGCCGAAAATATGAGCTGAACTGCACGATAAGCGTTTTCTCCCCCAAAGAAACGCATGCTTAACGTGGCTTAATATAAAAAAAAGGTGATAAAAAGCCCAAGTTTATCTCTTGAACTAAGCACTGACTGTATTACTTTGAGTCCAAGTTCAAAATGAAACTCTATGAACCGCTCCATTGTGAACATACGAGCTGTATGAACCACTGCAAGCTGTAAACAGGAAGATTTTGTCAGAACTCAACTGGTTTTGTGAGAGAACGCAAAACATTTGAAAAATCTTTTTTCCTCCCACCCTGAATTTTTCCCACCACCATGTCCCTTAAAGGGCTCCATATTTATTTGATCAAACAGAAAAAAAAAATTGTAATATAGTGAAATATTATTACATTAGAAAATACATGTTTTCTATTGTGATACATTTTAAAATGTAAATTATTCCTATGATATAAATTTGAATTTTCAGCATCATTACTCCAATCTTCAGTGTCACATGATCCTTCAGAAATCATTGTTATATGCTGATCTGCTGCTCAAGAAACATTTCTGATTATAATCAATGTTAAAAACAACTGCGTTGCTTCATATTTTTGTGGAAACTGATATATTTTATTTTTAAGGATTCTATAGAATAGACAGTTTAAAAGAACAGCATTTATTTGAAATAGAAATCTTTTATAACATCATGAATGCCACTTTTGATCAATTTAATGCATCTTTACTGAATAAAAAAATCTTACTGACCAAAACTTTTGAATGCTAGTTTATATAAAATAATAAAAGAAACATCGATGAGATTGACACAGACCTCTGCTGGCTTTCTCCACGTGGATGAGCTCCTCTGGGAAGGTCATGACCTCAGGATACTGCTCCTGACATATTTCCGCCAGGAAGTGCAGTAGAGTCTGTTTCTGATCGGCTGATTTAGTGTCTCTCAACTAAACACACACACACACACACACACACACACACACACATTTGTTTACTGCTAACATTGTGGTGACCAACACATCAGGCACTTTCCACAAACAGGGTACAAACGGTTGTCTCACTATATTTTAAAAGCTAGAAGAGGCCCAAATCACGTTCTTTAGAAAGAGAACTATTAGATATGCTAGCTAAGCTATTAACTCACAGAAAATGAAGTAGAAAAAAAGTTGCTCTTTAGAAACACATCAGATGCCACAAAATGTAGAGTTGACAGCATTCCTCAAGCTCATTAATGCAGATGTTGGAAATCACCTTGCACAGGTAACTGATGCCGAAGCCGAAAGCTTTGGCGTTGCGTGATCCTGCGTTCATGAAGTTTCCCAGCAGCAGTGTCATCTCCAGCAGTTTGGCGAAGCTCTCACTCTTCCGAAGCTCCTCGCAGGCGGCCGTCACCGCCACCACGTCCGGCTTGACGTTATTCACCTGCTCCTCAAACTGAAGTCTGAAGAGGATGGAGGTCAGACGGGGCTTCAAACGCTTCACTGAACTGATCTAGATAGAGATATACACACATATCTGAGTGAATGTTTGTGAGAAGTCAATGGAGTTCTGATGCATTTTTGTAAGCAAAAACACAAAAAAACAAGCATTTTAGCACTTTTGGTTCCATTATTCTAAACAGCATTTTTTTTTTCTCAATGGTTAAATGTCTGAAGTTATACATGTATACACATATACATTTTTACAGGAGTGCTTATAAGTGTGTCTCTCACCACAACTCCAAACTGTTCAGACTCAGCCAGCTCCTCATACTCATCTTTCATCTCTGATAATGTGTTCATTTGTTCCTGCTCCGGCAGCAGCTTCAGCAAACTCTGAAAAACACACAGAAGCTGTTTAGCACAAGGTAATTACTCAGGAAAAGATGATGCCAGTTTCACTGTTTTTGCTAGAGGTCGACCGATTCATCGGGTTTGCCGATTAATCGGCACCGATGGTTGATTTGTGGAACTATCGGTTATTGGCAAAAATCCATGCCGATAGTTTTCCGTGTTGCGTCTGTTGCTGGAGTGGTTGAGAATGGTCTGCTGTCATTATACAGTAGGAGAGCGGATATCACTGACAGCACGTATTGTTTGTTTTGGCATGTGACAGCGCGCTGCACAGAGCGGAAACTTCAAAGGCGCATTTAAATGCAGCCGACAGTAAATCCTGCCGCGGAACAGAGCGCCATTCACATAGTTTTTCATTAAATAACATTATGGCCTATTTGTCTCAAATCATTGTTAATGTGCATAATGACTTCACCCTAGGCTATAAATTATGTATTGTGCATTTTTCAGCAAAACATTTGTCCTTCTGTGGCTCTAATACAGTCTGCATGCTTCATATAGAGAGCTGTAATACAGATCGCGCTCTCTCTTTCCGTTTGCTCTGTTTTTTAAACACCGAATTTCAAACTCATTTATGCCACATTTTGCTTGAATTGAACGTGACGCGTCTGGCGTGTGTGAAACCCATGACTTCTCCAAGACGCAGCGCTGCGCTTTTGCAGTGTCACTTGCATATTTTTTTTAATATTTTGATTAGATAATCATGCAGTGTTCTAAAATAGCAGCAAATAGAATGTGAGAGTACACATACAATATCAATAACCTGTGCATGTAATTTTAATATGGCCTTGTGTAGGTATTTCAAGATGGCCATCTTTAAACATGACTGTTGAAATGAAATGGTAATACTTAACAATAAGAGTCCATTTGTAACATTAATGAAAGCTGTAGAAGTATTGTTCCTTGTTAGCGTATGTTCATTTCATTTCAACATTTACTCTTATTAATAGGCTTCATCTTTAAATTTTAAAAGTTTCTTCTTTTAACATTAGTAAACTATGAAATAACTTTAATAATCAATATAGTAATTAATATTAATACAATTTTTTATTCATTTACAAATTATTGTTCAGTACTGTAACTGCTTTTTTAAAAAAAGTAAAACTATTTAGTTTCCATTCAGTATCCATTTTAAAAAACTATCGGTTAATTAATCGGTATCGGCCAGCGTGGTCCAACCTAGGTATCGGTATCGGTAAAATCCACTATCGGTCGACCTCTAGTTTTTGCCCACCAAAACTTTTCAAATACAATTTGGCAACTGCATAAGAGATATTTGCATTTCTGAGGTATTTTAGGGTGGGGCTTGATTTATATAATGGGGAATTGATTGGATGATGTAAAGTGACTCTATATGAAGCTGGTTGAAAAAGTAAAGTTATGTTTTGATAAAATATTAAGAATGAAACATTTTTAGTTTTGGATAACATGCACTAAAGATTCATTCACAATAATACCAAAAAACAAAAGTAAATAGGAGGAATTTTGCTTTTATTTGAACTTGAAGAGAAATGTTCTTCATTTTAGGATTAAGAATCTCAGCACAGTAATCTTCAAGATATAGTTTTAAATAATATCAAAACAACAAACTTTTATACAAGGTAATTATTGGTTGAATTTTGTTTTGATTTCAACAAGCGCTGTCAAACGATTAATCGCGATTAAATCGCATCCAAAATAAAAGTTTTTGTTCACATAATATGTGTGTGTGTACTGTGCATATTTATTATGTATATATGAATACACACATGCATGTATATATTTATAAAATATTTACATGTATATATTTATTTATATTCATATAATTTGTATTATATAATTATTTTAATATATAAACATAGCATATTTTTCTTAAATATATGTATGCATGTTTGTATATTTATATATACATAATAAATATACACAGTGCACACACATATATTTTGGATGCGATTAATCGCGATTAATCGTTTGACAGCACTAAATCAACATAAGTTTTCTTGCATGCAAAATGAAACATTTTCTCACAAGTTAGGGTGGATTGCTTTCCACTAAGAAAATCCACTAAATATGACTCTTTCATACCTGCACCATGTTTTCAGTGAGAACTTTCTCGTTGACCTCCAGGATGACATTCTTCATCTCTTCATAAGGCATCCTGTTTGAACCCAAGAATATAGCTGCAACACACACACAGACAGAGTTCTGAGTAAACGACACTATAAATTACGGTGTTAAACTAGTGAGATATTTCACATTTGAATGAAGATTCATGCTCAGCTGTTACTCACAGAGATTCTGGGAAGTTTTGGAGTCGAGCACCTTCAGCTCCTTCACCTTCTTCTTCTGAGCGTTTTTCTTTTCCTCAGCTGCCTCTTGATCCTTCTTACCTAGAAAAAGACAAAGAAAGAGAGAGGGTAAATATTCTTGACTATTTCAGATATCAGCCTCGAGTTAAAAAATGACCTGAAAATGATGATTCTTGAAGGCTGGACACAGCTCTCTCCCATATTCACTCACACACAGTATTTCTCTGTCTTCATAAAGACTAAATGAGTTGATATGACACATCAAGCATAGTGACATCGGTGTTCAGTGGTTTTATTTGCTATACTTGATCTAGAAGTTCTTTCAAATTGTTTCATAATTGTCATACATGCAGTTTATTGAACATGTTATTTTAGAGATCAGATTGATTATTTGTACTTTTAAAAACTCATGTGTCACACCATAGCGGTGTTATTTTTGTATTATTTATATCCTATTATGACATTTAATATTTTTCATTTCATTTCACATTTCATTTAAATTTATTTTAATTTTAACAATTTTATGTGCTTTTGCCAATTTTATTAGTTTTTTATATTTCTATTTAGCTTTAATTTTATATTTTATTTATATAGTTTTAGTAATTTAGTACTTTTTTAGTTCTTTTTTAAAAGAAATTTTAGCTTTTTAATATTTCTATTTAGCTTGAGTTTTTGTACTAAAAGTAAACTTTAAGTTAGTTGCTAGGGTGACATTTCTAATTTTAGAGTTTTTACTTATTCATATTTAATTTTATTCCAGATTTATTTTAATTACGGAATATGATTTTTAATAGTGTTAGATCATAAAAATATATTTCTATTTTTATATATATTTCTATTTTTACTTTTTTCTTATTTTCTTTATTTTTAACTTAATCATTATACTTCATTAATCAAATTTCATTGCAGTTCTATTTCTATGACAGAAAACAATTTTTAATAGTTACAATATCAACACCACATCAAAGGACTATTTAAGTGAAATGCAAAAAAAAAAAAAAAAAAAAATTGATTATTTTTAAAAAATGTCATGCACAAGTTATTTGTACTGGACATTATAGCTGTACAAAAATTAATTTATGGCTCAAAATTACAAAGAACAGAGACTTGGCAACTTCAGATAGCATAGGAAGTATCTAATATAGAAAAGAAAAGGATCTCTGTACACACACACGAGTGTGCTGGCATTTCTGTTCTAAAGACAGACTGTGAGGAGCAGGAGGTTAGAGGTCAGGGGTCAGGACTCAGGGTCAAGAGTCCAACAGCTTTAATGAAACGTGAAGACTGAAGTTCACACTACTGACATGTCTCCAGAGAAACCCCACGGACACACACAGCATCAGATGACCATCAGCTTGTGTGTGTAATAATCACTGAAACACACAATCAAGATCAGATAAACACCTCATCTCTATCTGCAGTCTGGCCTTTGATTCTCTTCCATCCTCTCACGCTCATGTCCACGTCTGTCCTTTATTCTCTCTCTTCTGTCTCTCTGAATAGTTTCTCTCCTCCATTTCCAGGCTCCTTCCAAGCTGATTTTTTTTCTCTCTGTACCTCATTTCCAAGCAGTACATTCGTGTCTGGCATCTGTGTGTGTGTGTATTGAGTTACAGCAGCATATGGAACCGCTCAAGAGAGTGAGTAGCTCTGGATTACATTACACACACACTTTCACTCTCAATTTTACACATTAGTTCTTAAGAAAGGCTGCTCATGTTCACTTATGCAAGACACACACGTGTACACGCATCAAACTCTAAATGAGGATGTACATAAACACGTTTGTTTAGATATTAATCTGAAAATTACATGATCCAAGCCCAAAGCCATTATTTAACTGATTTATGAATCATCAAAAAGCATAGCTAAATAAATCCTAAAATAATTAAAACCAAAAAGTAAAGTTAAATACAGTGTTTTGTTTTCCAAAGAAAGACACAAGTCGACAATCTCAATCAACCAAACAAAGATTTGTATCTTCTCTGACAGCATAGCAAAGCCCTGACACTTAAAGTAGGTGACTTTAGCACAGAAAAACTCACATTTACTACAAATCATATAAAAATCTAGTTGTCTTTGCAGCATCACATCAATTAAACAAGAAAGGAATAAGAAACTAAAATGTCAAAGATCCTTAAGTTTCTTACATAGTTTCATATGAATATACAATAACTGCACAATAATAACTATGTATTTTTGCAGAAACTATGCATACAATGGTAATGCAATGGCCTCTTGTCTGGTCCTGATATTCTTATATTATTTTCTTATTTTTCTCTTTTCTTCTTACTTATTTTTAACATTTAAATTCTTTTGAACATTTTTATTAGGTTGTTTCATTTAGCTTTAATAAATTATTTCAGTTTTAGCTTTAATTATTTTATTATTTAGTACTTAAACTAATTTCAATTATTTGCTAAGGCAACATTTCTAATTTTAAGCTTTTCAATATTTATATTTATTTATTTTATTCCAGTTTTTTTCTCTTTATTTTATTTTGTTAGAATAAAGTGAATTGAAATGAATTGGAAAAAAATCATGTTACCTTTAAAAGGTCATATACACATTATTTGTACTGAAATTTATAGTTGTAAAAAATTAGTTCATAACTCAGAATTAAAAGAAAACAGACTTGACAACATCAAAAAGTAACTAGATATCTATTTCAGAATTTTTAATACATTTTAAATTGATTCATAAAATGTTTTTAATTTAAACAAACAAAAAAAAAACCTTTCAATTGTTATTTTCAGATTTTATGCATTTTTATGAAAACTTTATTATAAATCCCATTTATATAAAGCACTCTGAATTACCATTATATATGAAATGTTTCTTTATATAAATAAATTGGCTTTTTTAAATTTTTTTAATGTGCATGATTCTTAATAAAAAAAGGAACTTTAAGATATTATAAACATCCTGAATTTTTGACTCTTGAGTTTTGAGGAAAAATTGAAAAAGGGAATACTAGATGGAGAGACAGTTTTACTAATCTATGGCACATTATGGCCTGAAATCTCAGTCAGTGGGTCAGTGTGTGATTGATTCTGCACTCAGCCAGAGAACACACACACACACACACACAATATGGCCTCTGCTACTCACTGCCTGTGATTCATAAAATGGGATCTGTGTTCAAAATGGCTGCTGGTCTTTCTCTTACACACAAACACACACACACACACACACACACACACACACACACACACACACACACACACACACAGATGAGGTACCAAAACTTATTTATGAGCCAATGGTGCCTCTGCAGGTCACGATGGGAACTGCAGCACAACCACAGCACATCTGTGTTACATTAACATTACATTTAAGTGTGTGTGTGTGTGTGTATGTGTGTGTGTGTGTGTGTGTGTGTGATTGCACAATCAGGAACTATCAAACACAGGCTCTTATTGTTTATAGATTGTGCTGTAAAACTCCTGCTGTCTTTTGTATTTTTGTATTGCCTGAGGTCTATTCATCCATTCAGGCTTTTATCTTCCTCTCATGGAATCCAGTCTCAGTACACAGCTGCTTCATACAAAAGATCTCCAACACACACCTTCAACTCAGGACATATCATTTACATCATTGCTTTTGTTTGTTTTGTTTTTTTTTCTCCATAAAGACAAATATGACTACAGACAAAACTACAAGAGAACTTTTAGCACTTACACGTAAAATATACAATATTATACATTTGGTAACATATCTTAATATACTGTATTATACTGTATACTATACATGTGTGTATACTGACCAAATGACAAAATACCTAAAATGTTTTTAAAGGAGGATTAGTTGCATTCAGCTTACTTATTGGGACAAACTATAAATACTTTAAACCATTAACACACACACACGTTTGTGTTTATTTCTGTAAGAGATAAACTGTTTTTTTCACTTCTGTGTCCTGTCTCTGTCTCTTTGTCTGTCTTGCATGAAAATCATTGTTTCTGCATATATTAGTTCAGCTTTAACCACAGACATCATGTCTGCTCTTTCTGGAACTCCTGATCTCACTTTAAACACACACACACACACAGAGCTGCTCTTCTTTTCCCATACAAGGCAAGAGTTTATGCGAGTGGAAGGTCACAGTAAGAGACAGACAGACACGTCCAGCATGTTAAAGTGATTGCGAGTGAACTCCAGCTCATCAGCAACCCACACAGAAGCTCAATGCAATCCACTCGCACAGAGAAACGTTGTTCTTTCATCTGGCTCTCTTTCATTAGAGTATTTTTAGTTTAAAGTGTATTGATGGCAGTCTCCTTTGTTCTGTGGAAGTTTATGGTGGAGCGCCAGCGCCTCTAGTGGACAAACTAATACACTGCAGCACAAACTTACACTTAACATTTCAAAACAGCAAACTTTACACCTCAAGAGAGTTTGCTTTTGAAATGTGTAGTAAAGTTTATGCTAATTATTCCACTAGAACTTGAAATACATATAGTCTAGGGAACAGACAGTGTTGCAGTGTTGATGTAACTTGAATGTTTCTGACTTTGTGCTTTTCAGATGAAAAAAACAAAAACAAAACAAACAACAACAACAAAAAAACTCTTCTTTGTGGAATGGATTTACTGTCCTGTTGCAACTAGTGAAGAATCTGTTACTTTTAAAATGCAAACTTTGCTCTATTTCAACATTCAGAGAATCTAATTTGAAACAGCTAAGTGTTTCATTACACATTTTTAAACACACGCAAGCGCATTTACACACAAAGTCTTCAAGGAAAGAATGTTTCTCCTCTTGAGAGAAAGAGAATGTACTTGTCAGCAAGTACACACACACTCCATACTTCAGTAATCTAATAGAAAACAAACTCGCTGCCTGCAGGAATGCAGGGAGTTCGACACAAAGAAAGAATGAGAAGAGAGAGAGAGAGAGACAGATGCTGGAGAGAGACAGAAAGAGAGCAGGTGGTCGTTGTTTGGGGCTTTAAATGTAAAACACAGCAGCAGCTGATGAGAGACGCCGTCCCTTTAACTTTAAATGTCCATGATTGTGTGTGTGTGTGTGTGTTTCGGGGAGTTTCCAGGGCTCTGGTTGCCAAGGGTAACCTCGAGCTGAAAGGGGCCCTTCATCCTGTTTTTGTGTGGAAAGGAAGGAATGAGAGCGGAGAGAATGAGGGGGAGCGAGGGGTGACTCAGTGCCAGATGGCAGGGTGTGGTGTGACGGGGGCGGGGTGGACCCACAGGAAATGGGAGGGTCAGACACAGGGGGACGGACTGTGGGCGGGGTTTCGAGTGTGCTCACTTGCGCACCCCTGGTGCATGAACAGTGCAACTGCAGTGTAAAAAATATTAAGATGAGATATTTAGAAGATAATGCATAAAATAACCAAAAAGTGCAAAAGTCACAAAAAATAAATAAATAAAAAATAAAAAAAATAAATAAAAATCCAGTGGCTTGATTGTGTCCAATACATTCTGAATATAGTATAATAGTGAATAAGATACTCTTTTTGTATATTTAAAACTAAATGTATATTACAACGAATGAAAAAAGCTAGAGAATTTGTGAATGTCATTGTCTTATAAAGACGAAAACAAAAAGAAAGTAGACAACATTTACAAAAATATCTAATAGCTTCATTCAGACGGTACCATGTTTTTTTTGTACTCTATACCATGTTTTATGTACCCTGGTTTTTAAGGTATTATGGTATTTTTTTTAAAGACCATGTAAAATGCTAGATGGCATGTAAGATGTTAATAAATAAATATAGAAAAAAGGTTTACAAATATAACAAGGGTAAAATAAGTATTAAGAGATTTATATCCTGAGATATAATCATGTTTAAATAAGTAATTATATTAAACAACATGCCAAAACCACACTCAGTTGTCAGTTAACTATGCTCGCCTTGTACAGTTACACACAAAAATAGTGAAATAGTTTTAACAATATTTAAAAAACTAAGAATATCATATATAATTGTATTAAAATAATTACATTTAAATATTTAATTAAATACAACACTAACAGTCAGTTGTCAGTTATATTGTTCATCTTGTACAGTTACAGGTAAAAAGAAAGAATATGATTTGTTCTAAGGATAGTTTAAAATAAGTAGGTTTTATATTTAATGTTCATTTTATTTCATTTATTTTTCCAAATCAACAACATCAATATTTCTATATAAAACTATAATACTGATATAAAATTATATCAGTGTATAAAGGAAAAGCATATATTAGGCGTTTATTTTATTTTGCATGTCTAACTGTATATATCTATTTGTGGTGTCATACTGCTATCTACTGGAGAAACTGTGAATTGCAGCATTTCACTTCTAAACATTTAGACTGATTTATTACAGAAAATTAACAACTGACAAGAGTTTACCAATAGAAAAAAGTCTTCTAGCATGAGATTTCAGATTTTCCTCACACACAGACTCATTTATTTCAATTAAAGTATGTAATTACATTCAACAGTCTGTCAAAGGATGGAGAGTAAGTGTGATAAAGTTGTTTTTGGCTTATAAATTTTAATGCGTTTTCTTGACTGTGACATTGGCACTAAGTGACCTCAGGAGAGAAAGAGTGTGTGTGTGTGTGTGTCCTCGGCTCTTCTGGCCATGAAGGTCTGCAGCAGTGATGCACAAACACAGTACGACCTGAATTACTGATCAGAGACAAACACACAAACACACACACTGTGGTTGAACACAATCATATTTTAACTCCCAGGAATGTGAGGGCAGAAGAACTACACACACACACACACACACATACACAGAGTAATGATTTTAAATCAACGCTCCATCCGGTCACACACAGACCCACGTCAAGATTTACTACAGCAATTACATCAACCTAATTACACACGCACACACACGAGCGTAATAAGTGAAACTGGTCTATGACTCAGTCAATCTGTCCCTCCTTCACAGCTCAGAGCTCCAGGGAGCCTGCAGGACACACACACACTCGCTGGATGTTGAGAAGTTAATAAGATGCTGAGGTGAGTGTGCGCACAAATATGAAGGTCACACACACACACACACAGGAGGAACAAAATACATCGATCCACATCTGTGCAAACACAAACACACATTTCAATTAACAATTAAACACACACACACGCTCAAGGACATCAATAAAACAGATCTATCTAACAGGATTTAGTTTGGTCAGTGTGAATGCAGCAGATATGCGAGATATGCAAGTGTGTGTGTGTGTTTGTGTGTGTGTGTTAATAGATCAGTGTGTATTTTACATGTAATTACACACACTGACAGCTCTTAAACAACAGCTGTTACAACTTACACTTCAATGTCACTGTTTGTGTGAAATGAACAATCTAGTGTGATGCTTGAAAAAAACACTGCCCTCTAGTGACTGAGTGAGGTAAAGAGAATAAATAATTCATTAAAAAAAATCAAAATCAAAATAAAGCAGTCACACTTTATTTTATGGTCAAATTCTCGTTATTAAACCATTAACTATGAACTTTGCCTCACTAAACTCCTAATTTGCTGCTTATTAATAGTTAGTAAAGTAGTTGTTAACTTTAGATATTGGGTAGGATTAGGGATGTAGAATATGGTTATGCAGAGTGTGTGCATTATAAGTATTAATAAACAGCCAATATGTTAATAATATGCAAGCTAACAAGCAACTAGTTAATAGTGAGAATTGTTCCCTATAATAAAGTGTTACCTATAGCACTTACTAAATATTTTACTAATATATGAAGCAAATTATCTGTTTATCTGCATGCCATGTAACCAACACCAGATAAATCAACAGATTTGTTCAATTATGAAATATTATCATTTGAAATATGAATTAGAAATATACAATAATAATTTATAGAATTTAATGTTAACTTAGGTTACTATTATTTAATTCAGAAATCTCTGCATTAAGTTGATGAAAAATACAGTAAAATAGTATAAAATATTAAAATTTAAAATAACCGTTTTGCATGTGAATATATTGTAAAATGTAATTTATTCCTGTGATCAAAGCTGAATTTTCAGCATCATTACTCCAGCATTCAGTGTCACATGATCCTTCAGAAATCATTTTAATATGCTGATTTGTTGTTGAAGAAACATTTCTGATTATTATCAATGCTGAAAACGGTTTTGTCATTTCATATTTTTATTGAAATTGTGGTACATTTTATTTTTCAGAATTCTTTGATGAACAAAGTTCAAAAGAACAGCATTTATTTGAAATAGAAATCTCTTGTAACATTATAAAAGTCTTTACTGTCACTTCTCGTCAATTTAATGCATCCTTGGATTGATAAAAGTTTCTTTAAAAACAATTATGTCCAGTTTAAAAAAAAAAACTGCATTATGTGCAATTTACGTTTAAATACAACTTCTTTTTTTTTAAGTTGAGTGCTGATTATTATATTTAAAAATAACTAGTAATTAAATTTAAGTTTAGGCTCTGTTGTTAATTGTAACCTTATAGTAATGCAAAAGGGCTCCCTATAATTTAGAGCATAAGCTAAGGTAGATTTTTTTCCCTAAGAAAATTTTAATTATATTTGAATTTATTTAATTTAATTAAATAATTATTTAATTTAATTTATTTATTTAATTATTTAAAGAAAGAGCAATTTGTTCAGTAAACAACTCTTTATCTTTTTTTTTGTTTTAGGTTTTTTTTTTCCCCCTGCTGTACCGAAACCATACAGAACCATGACGTCAAAACAGAGGTTCGTACCGAACCATCATGTTTGTGTACCGCGCACACACACACACACACACACACACACACACACGCCTAGAGGTATCAAACAACACACACACAGATCATCTTCAAACTCTGTATCTGTGTTTGTTCTTGTGAACATGCTCCGTCTCTCATTCTCTGCTTTGGGCGTGACTTCAGGCATCTGATCCAAGTGGCAAAACCAGACAGAAACGCCAACAAACACACACACACACCCACACCCACACCCACACACACATACTGTATACAATCACAAGAGACCAGCTCAGGGTTTGCCTGACAGAAACACAACAACATGATTTCTGCTTCTCTCTCCCTCACACACACACATCAAATGTCACTTCAAGGAGACTGTAAGTGTGTGTGCAGAGCAGGATGCAAGATTTTCAATCGGAGACAACCAAAAACGTCTGTCTTAAAGAGACAGTCACATACAAATCAATAACTTGTATGAGTTTCATTTTTCAGAAAACACACACACAAAAAAGATATTTATCAGACTGTTCATGCTGCTTTTTTCCATATAACATTTGGAAAAAAGATGATGACAGAATTCTTACTTTCAGGTGATCTGTCTCTTTAAATAATCATGTCACTGTGCTTGTTATTTATGCCTGTCATAAAGTCTCTTTTTGTGATGTTCTCTCTCCGAGACACACTCACACACAGCCGGCATGCCGTCAGCCATCTCCTAAGGGTCTCGCTGTGATGGTTTGGTTTGTTTGACCTCTTTCTGTACTGGAGTTCACAGTGGACCATCCAATTAAAGACACCAGCGCCGCAGACACTCACACAACCTTCAGAAGCACATCATCTCTTATTCTGTCTTTCTCTGTCCATCCTCGAGGGATCTGGCCTCCTTCACTGGCCATAAAGGATAAGAACATCACTATTCTACTAGAGAGAAAGAAAGAAAGAATGAGTGCTTCTTGGCTAAACTGACCGTCACACACATCCGCTGTATCATATGATGGATTAAAAGGATATTTCAGCCAAAAATGGCATCATTTATTCACTCTCATGTCATTTCAGTTCCACTTGCCTTTTATTATGTGGAACACAAATGATTTTTTAATAGAATATCCTGGTAATTTTTTAAAAGAATATTTATATGGACTACTTTTATTGTGCCAAGATATTCTTTACATTTTTTGTCTGTAAAACAGACACAGTACTCTTCAAAAGTTTATGTTCGACAAGCCATTTTAATATTTTTTTTTAAAGTCCGTTTTCACCAAGGCTGCAATTATTTGCTTAGAAACTGTAGCTGAAATAGTAGAGCAAGACGCTAGCAACAGCAAGGTCATGGGTTTGATTCTCTATACCTAAAATGCAGAGTAATCCAAATGCAAAGATAACTGAGGTAACCTCATCAGCAGAAATATGGGAACTAGTGTGTGTGTGTGTGTGTGTGTTTGTGTGATAGCTGTAGGTTTAATTTCGCCCCTGTCAACTCATTAGAGCGGAAAACAAACCCACCATGATTTCTGACCAGGCCAAACCAGGGGTGTGTAGGAAACATCATGCATGCATGCATGCATACAGTACACGTGTTCAATCACACACACACACACGCCTCTAGAAGCACTGGAAGGATGCAGTCAATTATTACATGAACATGTTATTCACGTTTAACCAAACACAAATCCGCACATCTGAGTATCTGTCAATCAAATATTCTAAAACTTCAGCAGAAATGCTCGCTGGGGGTCCCGCTTGTGTGTGTAAACTGGTTTAAGACTGGTTAATCTGCTCAGTATAGTTCAGGTTAAAAGAGACAGATGTTATATTCCTAAAATCTACAGGGAAATCAATGATTGAAGTAAAACACACCAGCTGCTCACACACACAAATCAAATGCGAGATCCTCTTTCCAAGGATTAGGAACTTACAAATATGCTTAAAAACAGAGACAAACACATATTACAAGAAATGCTGGCAAAAATTATAATTTTGTGCATCAATAATTAATACCTATATATTAACAATTAATAATAACAAATAAGGTATTTACAGCTTTTTTCCATTTAATAATAATAGTAGTAAAGCTAGTTTGGTTGGTTTGTTGATGTTTTAATGCCATGTCAGTTTCCTTGGATATTTTCATGATGAATAAGTTGAAAGAGTATTAAAAAAAGTAAATAAGCAAATTGCTCTAGATAAAAATGCTAAAATGGATTCAAGGCTGACTATGTTAAAAATTTCAAAAATGATAGGTGGATCCTGTTAAAAAAACTTTTTTCTTTGATTATGTGTTAAAAATTTCTTGAAGAGCATTTGCTGTTTGATAATGGTGAAGAATAACAGATTTTTATTTATTTATTATATTATTTATATGTAATTATATGCATATAATTAAATATAAAAAATATTTAATATAATATTTACAAATGTTAGTTTAATGAATATATTAATATAAATATGATTTATAGTTTTATTATAGTTCTTTTTCTTTATTTTTATTCAGGCTTATTATCATTAACTAAAACAAAAATTAAAACCTCAAACTGATTAAAAAACTGTTACTTGAAACAAAATAAAAGTTAACTAAAAATAAAATATTTAACTTGAATCTTATTTTATTTCAGCAAGTTGCTGAGGCAGCATTTCTCATTTCCATTTAGTGTAACTTGAAATACTAATAACTAATAAATAGAAATTATACACATTTAAAAAAGCAAAAACTAATAAAAATGACAAAAACAATAAAATTACTAAAACTTTAAAGATGAAGAGAAAACAGAAAATCTAATTCAAAATATTAATAAAATTATAACAGTATATCAATGACAAAAAAAAAACAAACAAAAAAACAACCTTTCTATAAAAACTCCAATGAAGAATTTATGCTAAAACACTAACCCCCGGTTTCACAGACGAGGCTTAAACCTAATCCTAGACTAAAATGTAAGTCTGAGCTGATTCAACTGAAAGAAACTTGCACTGACTAATCTTAAAATATATCAGTGCCTTTGTTTTGTCTCAAGATTCACACCAGTAATGTTTTTTTTTCTAAGAACATTTATAAAAGTTACTTAAATGTCCTAATTGAACTATGGCCTAATCCTGGATTAGTCTAAACCCTGTCTGTGAAACCGGTCCTATAACATTGTATATAGATCTGTGTACTGTAGTACTTTTAGAACCTGACTCAGAAAAATAAACTAAATTTGATATAATCTCAAGTTAGCCCAACTAGACTGATAATTTAATTAATAATAATAATAATAATAATAATGTTCTTACTCTTATCTTTAAAGCAAAGACCACAGTTTAGAAACCCACAAACACGAATGAGACTGTGTGTTTCTGACCCTGATATGAGCACACACTGACTCTGATACTGTGCTGAAGGTGTGTGAACTACAGCTGTGCACCTCATGTTGTACGTATGTGAGATGTGTGTGTTGTGAGTCATCACACACGGGTGAAGCACAACTCTCTCACACACACACTTCAGAGCGTCTGTCAGCTTCACTCACCCGCTGAAATGAAAATCAGCGAGAACTGACAGCTTTATAAAACTTTAAACCTACAGCTAACCACTCTAAACACACACACACGGAAGAAGTCAAACGTGAGAGCTCGAGATGGAAAGAGTTGAAGCAGAAACACACAAAACCAGAGAGAAACCATCACACACACACTCAAGTGAAGAGCTCTAAAAGTAATGACTCTCTCTCTGTGCCACTTGTTTTCACACTCTGTGTGTCACACTCGATTCAGGGGTCTGAGAGCGACACGCAAGAGTTTGACTTAAAGGTGAACGCTTCAAATGATTTTGGACGCCTTCAAACTTTCAGGATTGTGCAATTTCATTTTTTTTTTTTTACAAATATTTTTACAAAATATTTTTGACACTTGTAATGAAGATGACAACAAGGGGTTTGAATATGAAGAATATTATAAATGTATACACTACTATTCAAAAGTAAAAATTAATATTTTTATTCAGCAAGAATGCATTCAATTTATTAAGTGGCAAAGACACTTAATATGTTACAAAGGATTTCGGTTTCAAATAATTGCTGTTCTTTTAAACTTTCTATTCATCAAAGAATCCTGCAAAATAAAATGTATGATAGTCTCCACAAAAACATGGATCAACACAACTGTTTTCAACATCATAAATAGAAATGTTTCTTAAGCAGCAAATCAGCATATTAGAATGATTTCTGAAGGATCACGTGACACTGAAGACTGGAGTAATGATGCTGAAAATTCAGCTTTATATCATAGGAATAAATAACATTTCAACATATATTCTAATAGAAAACAGTCATTTTAAATTGTAATATTTCACAGTAATAGGCGTTTTAATTTATTTTTAATCAAATAAAAATCAGCTTTAGAGAGCTCGGGAGACTTCCTTCAAAATCATAAAAAAAAAAAATATCTCACCAACCCCAAACTTTTTGAACAGTAGTGTATATTGTTATATAATACATAAATATTTTTACATATTTTATTACATTTTTGTAATATTTTAATATAGTAAAACAATCATACATATCTATAACTACAACCCAAATTCCAGAAATGGTGGGACATTTTTTAAATTTGAATAATATGAAAACTAAAAGACTTTCAAATCACATGACCTAATATTTTATTCACAATAGAACAGAGAACATAACAAATGTTTAAACGGAGAAATTATACACTTTTATCCACTAAATGAGCTCATTTCAAATTTGATGCCTGCTACAGGTCTCAAAAAAGTTGGCACGGGGGCAACAAAGGGCTGAAAAAGCAAGACATTTTGAAAAGATTCAGCTGGGAGAACATCTAGCAACTAATTAAGTTAATTGACATCAGGTCTGTAACATGATTAGCTATAAAAGGGATGTCTTAGAGAGGCAGAGTCTCTCAGAAGTAAAGATGGGCAGAGACAATCCAATCTGAGAAAGAGTGCGAAAAAAGATTGTGGAATACTTTAAAAACAACGTTCCTCAACGTCAAATTGCAAAGGCTTTGCGAATCTCATCATCTACAGTGCATAAGATCATCAAAAGATTCAGAGAAACTGAGAAATCTCTGTGCTTAAGGGACAAGGCCGAAGACCTTTGTTGGATGCCCATGGTCTTCGGGCCCTCAGACGACACTGCATCACTCATCGGCATGATTCTGTCATTGACATTACTAAATGGGCCCAGGAATACTTCCAGAAACCATTGTCGGTAAACACAATCCGCCATGCCATCTGCAGACGCCAACTAAAGCTCTATCATGCAAAAAAGAAACCATATGTGAACATGGTCCAGAAGCGCCGTCGTGTCCTGTTGGCCAAGGCTCATTTAAAATGGACTGTTTCAAAGTGGAAATGTGTTCTATGGTCAGACGAGTCCAAATTTGGCATTCTCGTTGAAAATCACGGACGCCGTGTCCTCCAGGCTAAAGAGGAGGGAGACCTTCGAGCGTGTTATCAGTGTTCAGTTCAAAAGCCAGCATCTCTGATGGTATGGGGGGTGCATAAGTGCATACGGTATGGGCAGCTTGCATGATTTGGAAGGCACTATGAATGCTGAAAGGTATATAAAGGTTTTAGAGTAACATATGCTCCCCTCCAGATGATGTCTATTTCAGGGAAGGCCTTGTGTATTTCAGCAGGACAATGCAAAACCACATACTGCAGCTATTACAACAGCAAAGCTTCGTAATAGAAGAGTCCGGGTGCTGAATTGGCCTGCCTGCAGTCCACATCTTTCAACTATAGAGAACATTTGGTGCATCATTAAACAAAAAAAACGACCACGAACTCTTCAGCAGCTGGAAACCTATATCAGGAAAGAATGGGACCAAATTCCAAAACCAAAACTCCAGAAACTCATAACCTCGATGCCCAGACGTCTTCAAACTGTTTTGAAAAAAAGAGGAGATGCTACACCATCGTAAACATGCCCCCGTCCCAACTGTTTTGAAAAAAAGAGGAGATGCTACACCATCGTAAACATGCCCCCGTCCCAACTATTTTGAAAAAAAGAGGAGATGCTACACCATCGTAAACATGCCCCCGTCCCAACTATTTTGAAATGAGCTCATTTTGTGCATAAAATTGTAAATTTCTCAGTTTAAACATTTATGTTCTCTATGTTCTATTGTGAATAAAATATTGGTTCATGTGATTTGAAATTCTTTTAGTTTTCATTTTTTTAAAATTTAAAAAAATGTCCCAACATTTCCGGAATTCGGATTGTATTAATATACTATAAATTAAAATTGGACTGAAAATGATCAACATCAAAATGGACTAAATGAGATAAAATGAACAATAAAAGCTGTTAGGCCCCACCCACAGTGAAATCTCATTGGTCCATAATCCTGCTCAAATTGAATTCATATTAAAAGTTCTCTGATTGGCTGTGATTGATTCACATTGTGCAGCATTTTATTCATGGTTCACTCACAGTACAGTTTGAGTTCAGCTCTATTCAAGAGCAAAACACCCTTAGTATCGCTTTCTTTCTCTCTCTCTCTCTGAGTTCTGGACGAGAAAAAGGACATTGAGTAAGAGCGTATGAGGGAGGCATTGGTCTGTTAATTAAGTGTCACTCCATATCGTGGTTCTAACGAGGTCACTCTAATGAGGTCACAGGCAGGGGGCGGAGCTACAGTCTTTCCTCAAGAGGACACAAACACACACACAGAGCTGAACAAATCAAACGTATTCAGTAGTACACATGATGAAAAACAAACACATGCAGGAGAGAAAGAGAAGGTGACTTTGGCTGGTAATTGGAAACACATACAAGCATCTCTCTCTTTGTCTGTTTCTTTCACTTGTTCCTGTCTCTCTCTCTCCAATGCTTTTCCTCCCTCTCCACTCAATTTCTCTCTCTCTCTTTACCTCCTACAGTTTCTCCTCCGCTCACCGACACCTCCGTCTCTCTGATTATATTTTTGACAGCAGTGCCACACAAGACTGACTTGAAAAATCAAGGAAAAAAGACCACACACACACTTTCCTTCTGAACTGTATCTGTGTGTGTATATGTGTGTTTTCACAGGCTTTTTACAGGCAAGACAGAACATTTCAACACCATCAATATGGACACCATCACAATGACGCGTCTGAGACAGGAACAAGAACAAGAACAAGAACACACTGCCTCGTGTGTGTGTGTGGGGACGTGGGCCCAGTGCGTACAATTAAGACTGAAATACTCAGTGTCCTTGGGAGCCGAAACCACAGCTGATATAATTCACCAGACGGAGTGAAAGACATACAACAACAACAACAACAACAACAGAGAGAAAAAGAGGGAGAGAGATGACAAAATAAGGAAAGAATGAACTAATGAACGACTAAAAACAATGAACGAGCGAAAGAATGCATAAACACAGCAAGAAAGAGCAAAAGAAAACAAACAAAAACAAAAAAAGAAATAATGAAGAAAAATGACAAAAAAATGACAAATGCAAAATATAAAAGTATATAAATCATCAATTACAGAAAACAATTTTCAATTTATTACAATCTAGGTTGTCTATAGGCTGTTTTATTCAAGCATTCAAAAAGTATTTATTATTATTATTATTATTATTATTATTATTAAATGCTTATTAATTAAATTGTTGTAATTTAAATTAAATTGTAACTAAACATTTTTCAAAATGCTTTGAATGGAATTACCTGAATAAATAAACAAACAAACACAGTTTAAATATAACTGCAATAACAAAAACAAGATGAGAGAGAGAAAGAGAGAGAAAGTGAGAAAGAAAGACATACATATAGACATACATCCAGACAGACAGACAGACAGACAGACAGACAGACAGACAGACAGACAGACAGACAGATGTAAGGAGTTTAATCAGTGATCTGAAGGGACTCAATGAGATGCCTGACAGGAAATGTCAACAGAGAGAAAGAGAGAAAGAGAAAGATGGACAGAATAACAGTGGAGGGAAAGAGAGGAAAAAGGAGGGATAAACAAACACAGTGTGAAGGAGAATCCATTGAACAAACGACTGGAGATGAGCGTTTACAGCAGCAACAAAAATATAGATGATTACAATCAATCCCAGCATGCACTGCCCTTCATATGACCTTCACACACACGCAGATGAAATCCGCAATTACTCTAGAGGTTTTCATGAGGGCGTTACGCCTAACGATGGAGAAATGCCCATGGAAACTGAAACAAGGTGGAAGAACAAATGAAAGAATGGATGAGAGAGAAAGAGAGAGAAAATGACTGGAGGTCACGAAATCTTAAATTTGACAGATTGTCTGATAGACACAAGTGGATTATGAACACACACACAAAGCTGGATTAATAAAAGAGTATTAAGGATATATACAAACAGAAAGACTTGTAATACTCGTATTTCTGTATGGTAAATCAAGTCAACATGTGTCATGTCCACATCAGACATGGAATGAAGCATCATCTCATGCTACACAAGATTCTCCATCACTCTGACAGATGAGCAGTGTTTCACTGACATCTGAATTATAAAAAGACATCACCAATCATCAAAATCATAATTGATGTTTGCAATATTTGATGAAACCTGGGTACTCAATTTTTCCTTGTATTACAATTTACAATACAGGTTGTCAATTGAAAAAAATATATACATTTGTTATTTTTCAGTATTATTATTATTATTATTATTATTATTATATTTTGTATGTTTCAATTAAATTGAGACTATAAATTACTGTTGAGACTGTAACTAAGAACGTTTCAAAATTTAATACCTGAATTACTTGATATAAATAAATACATAAAAATAACTCAAAATGATATTAGTATTACAATTTTCAATAAAAGTATTTCATTTTAAATGATTTTTTTAAAATGTACAAAAATAAATATAAAATAAATGTAATTATATTACAACACTCAATTAAATTTAAAGTACCTGAATTTAATTACTTGAATATAAATAAATTAATAAATAAAATAATTGTATTACATTACAATCAATTCAATTCAAGTACTTCAATTGAAGATAAAGAATCAAACAAATACTTTACATTACAATTTTCAATTAAATCCAAGTATTTTAAAAATCAAGAGTTACATGAATTACTTACATTTAATTGAACACTGTAATATATTTAAAATACTTGAACTTAAATACTTTTAGATACTTTAATTACTTTTAAATAAATAAATAAATTTGTTGGAATTTTATATTTAAGTATTTCAAATTGTGAAATGTGACTGTCCTAATAAAAGATCTCTGAGAATAACCCACAGAAGGATAAACAGTAGCTCTGGGTTACAGTCCGTCTGCATTTCACAGCATCTATTCAAACAAACCTGTGACTATCGTACTTGATGTGGTGTGTCTGCATCACATGGCATTTAGAAGAAATATTCATTTGAGAAATCATTTCCAGAATTTATTTTAGTGATTGTCCACACTCTTCTACACATGAAAACCCAACTCTCTCTCTCTTTCTCCTCAACGACCAGTAATTGTGGTGATGGTGGCAGATGGCTATAAAAGTGTAATTTGTGCTTTTCTTTCCCTTTCCATCGGAAAGCATGTTCTCGGCTCTCCTCCCACTAGCAATCTGTAGACACACGGATGATGAAGGTAGTGTGGGTGAAACTCTTCCTCACAGAACTATTAGTTCACCCTTTCATTGATGTCAATCTCAGAGGAACAATGTCTGGAGGTGTGTGAGCGCTAAAAAATAATCACACACTCGCACTCAACCTCCTGCCGAGAGTCTGTAGTCGTTAGAGGACTAAAGGGTCTGATCAACGGCTAATTATTGCCATCAGAGCGGACCTCCCTACAATTAAACACCCACCTCGCTGAGAGACGAGAGTGAGGAGTCAGAGGTGATGTTCAGAGCGCAGCGCCACATTCGGGTCAGTGCCGTCCTTACGCTCTCATACTCTCCTGATACTAACTTTCTGCAAGATTTGATGTATTAATCAATAGCACTGTGCAGTCTCAAAATAAATCAAACATGTTGGCACATAATTATGCCTTCGGAAAGATAATCAGCTTGACAGATTTACAGTTATGAATCTGGTAGGCAAATTTAATTCTGATATTTCCACAAATTTTATATTCAATTATAAGTAACAGCATGACTATTTTAAGATCATCCTCTACTGACAAACCAGGGTTATTATAGTTAACTAAAACTAACTAAAAACTAAATATAAAAAGTTATTAAAAAGTTAAAAATATAAAAAGTATAAATATGAAAAAATAGAAAATATAAATATAAAAATATAAAAAGTTATTAAAAATTGAAACAAACTCATTTTATTTCAGATAGTTGCCACGGAAACTTTTTTTTTGTTTTTTAATTTTAACTTGATGTGCTAAAACTTAAAGGGACAGTTCACCCAAAAATTCTATCATCAATTACTCACCCACATTTCATTCCAAACCAGTAAGACCTTCGTTCATCTTGGAACATAAATTAAGATATGTTTGATGCATTCCGAGAGCTCTCTGACCCTCCCATAGACAGCAAGGATCCTAACACAATCAAGGCTCAGAAATGTAGCAAGGAGATCCTTAAAATAATCCATGTGACATCAGGGGTTCAACCGTAATTTTATGAAGCTATGAGAATACTTTTTGTGCACAAGGAAAACAAAAATAATGACTTTATTCAAGAATTTGTCTCCTCCACGTCACCTATAGCGCCATTTTGGAGAGTATCACATACACAAACAACGTATGCTGTTCTGTGTCAGCAGCACCGTATGTGGATACATTGTTTATGTTGTTTACACTTTGATCTGAATGCAAACAATGTATTCGCAATCATTCGTTGCATACGTTGTTTACTTATGTGATACTCTCCAAAATGGCACTATAGGGTAATGCGGAGGAGACAAATACTTGAATAAAGTCGTTATTTTTGTTTTCTTTGTACACAAAAAGTATTCTCGTAGCTTTGTAAAATTATGGTTGAACCATTGATGTCACATGGATTATTTTAAACTCCTTGCTACATTTCTGAGCCTTGATCGTGTAAGGATCCTTTCTGTCTATCGGAGGGTCTGAGAGCCCTCAGATTTCATAAAAAAATATCTTAATTTGTGAGCAATTAATGACAGAATTTTCATTTTTGGGTGAACTATCCCTTTAAACTGAGACAAAAATTAATAAAACCTTAATAAACTGGCTTTTGTCAGCAAATAAGAAGCTCCTTTTCACACCAAAATAAAAGCTTGATAACTTAACATTTAAAAATAATGAACATAAGACAGCCATGATTATTATTATTATTACTACTACTACTACTACTGTTACTACTACTGTTGTTATTTTTCTTAAATACTCAATTAAATCCTTAAACATTTTTATTTTGCAGTGAAATATTACAATAGTAATATTTCTTATTTTGTTCAAGATGATTATGTAATAAAACATATTTTTTGATTTTAGACAAAAGTATTTTATTCAACAATTATTAATAATTTAATTTTATCATCAACATCACCATGATCGTTATTAATTACTTATGATTTTAATAGTCATACTGATGACTAAACCCGTGGGGGGGGGGTTGGTTTTTTTTTTGAGATTCAGATGTTTGGTGATGTTTAGCGGTTGTCTCTAAAGCACTTTTACATTTGCACATGGCCAGAGAACATGTGTTTCTCAAACCAGCCTGTATTATTCATAGAGTGCCTCTCTCTCTCTTTCTGGTCTGAATCGTGCATGATGTTGGTTTTAATGGAGCTTGTGCATTAACACACATTTACAGAGAGAGAGAGAGAGAGAGAGAGAGAGAGAGAGAGAGAGAGAGAGAGAGAGAGAGAGAGAGAGAGAGAGAGAGAGAGAGAGAGAGAGAGAGAGAGAGAGAGAGAGAGAGTGTCAGAAAGATGAGTGAATCTGATCCATTAAAAGCTCATTAATATCATCCAGCACTAATGACAGACATCAGTCACTCCATTCCCAGACTGAAAAAAATAGTGAACTGAACTTTTTGTCCAGTTCTTCAAAATAAAATGCCAGTGACAGTCTCTATTTAGATGATAAACTTAAATCTATAACACTGAAACAGCAGCAAGCGTGAAAGAGAATCTCAGTGTGATTCTCTTGCATGATTCTCAAATTCTCATGCACACTCATTTTGCTTTTGGCCAGTGCAGTTACAAAGAGATGGAAAGAACTTGTGATACACTGGCTATGTGTGTGCGTGTGTTTTAGTGTCTGTTTCAGCACCAATAGGCTGATTCAGAGGCAAAATAACTGCAGGCAGAAGCTGCCCTCAATACACACACACAAGCACACACACACATAAGCGAAATGGTTTTAATCTGAGAAAATTTCTATTCCCTAACTCTGAATAAACTCCTAAACCTAATGCTTACGTATGACTTTTTGCATTTCAATACCACTGTTTAGTATATTCATTTAGTCTATTGAATTACAAGGACAGTTAGTATGTCCTAATATAGAAAAAAATGCTACATTGTGAAGGCAATTATGGCTTGATAATGTGAGTCAAAGCCACACACACACAAAACACTTATTTTTGCTGCACATATTGCACTGAAGTCAGCAGAAAACATTGAAAATGCACTTTCAGCTCTTTATCAACAGTTTTTTTTTGCAACCGCCTTTAGTGAAGAAGCGTAACAATAGAATGAAATATGTCCGTGTGCTAATTAAACTTCTAGTTCTCAATGGTCAACTGATTTTGTTCAGGATGGTTGCTAGGGCACTGATGCAGTTGCTATGCAGTTGTTAAAGTGTTCTTGGTGGCTGCTGTAAAACTAGTCACCTGTGTAAAACTGACTAGCACCATTCTAGGGTGTTGTGTGTGGTTGCTAGGGCATTGATACTGTTGCTAAGGTGTTCTGGGTGGTTGCTAGGGCACTCATGCAGTTGCTATGCATTTATTAAGGTGTTCTGGGATGTTGTTGGGTTATTCACCTGTGTAAAACTGACTAGCACCATTTTAGGGTGTTATGTGTGGTTGTCAGGGCACTTATGCCATTGCTAAGATGTTCTGGGTGGTTGCTGGGTTATTCACCAGTGTAAAACTCAAAAACAGCAACAGTAAAACAGCATTCTAGAGTGTTGTGTGGTTGCCAAGGCTTTGCTAAGCGGTTCCTAACATGTTCTGGGTGGTTATCAGGGCGTTGCTATGAGGATGCAAAGGTGTTCTGGGTGGTTAATAGGGCACTGATACAGTTGCTAAGGTATTCTTAGTGGTTGCTAGGGTGTTGCTATGCAGTTGTTATAGTGTTCTAGGTGATTACTAGGGAATTCACCTGTTGAACCCACTAGCACCATTCTAGGGTATTGTGTGTGGTTGCCAAGGCTTTGCTATACAGTTGCTAAGGTGTTCTAGGTGATTGCTAGGGTGTTGTGTGTGGTCACTAGGGCAATGAGCCAGTTTCTAACATGTTCTGGGTGGTTATTGGGATGTTTCTATGAGGATGCAAAGGTGTTCTTGGTGGTTGCTAGGGCATTTCTATGCAGTTGCTAAGGTGTTCTGGGTGGTTAACAGGGTGCTTCTATGCAGCTGTTATAGTGTTCTAGGAGATTATTAGGGAATTCACCTGTATTACCAATAGCACCATTGTAGGGTGTTGAGTGTGGTTGCCAAGGCTTTGCTATGCAGTTGTAACCACTAATCGACCAGAAAATCTTTAGTCAAGGGCAGCCTTAGAAAGTAGTATTACAAAACACTGTAGAATAACACGAATTAACAACCAATAAAACGAATAGATGTTAAGAGAAGAGAGTTTGAGAAACACACACATCAGGCGACAGAAAGACGCTTTTACTCAAGAGATTTCACATTACTAAAGACATCATCATAACAGCCTGTCAAAACCATCTTGTCGATCCGCACCTGTCACACTCTCTCTCTCACACACACAGACTACAAACAGGTTCAAGTCACACACACACATTGCCAGTCAAAACTATCACACACTCTCTCTCAGGGTGTGTTAGATTGGAGTGAGTGATGGTCAGAATTCAGGGAGAAGCAGATAATGAAGCAACGAGCAAGACAGATGCTCTCAAAGGGACAGGAGAGACAGACAGATAGAGAGACAGACTGTGTGTGTGTGTGTGTGTGTGTGTGTGTGTGTGTGCAGTTCCACAACAAATTTGTTGAGGTTTGAGGCCCGAGGGTTTGATATAATGAGACTCTCTGATACACACACACCTGAATGTTCACTCTAACATTCACACCTTACAACCTCACACACCTGCCTAAAATATTAACACACACAGATAATGAAGAGACAGAAGCACCTCACACAGACTCATATGAGAGCTCATGGGATGTGGGAGGACATCTACGACATATTTTACCAATCATAAGGTTTGATATATACTACAAGCACAGGCACACATGACAAGATTAGGAAATTCAATAAAAGAACATTAGAAGATGATACCAAAGAACAAAATCAAGTAAATGTGTTAGGGTGTTCACTTGTAAAAAAAAAAAAAAAAGAAGAAAAAACCTAACAAGCATGATGCTAGGGTGTTGTGCGTCGTTGTCAGGGAGTTGCTATGCAGTTGCTAAGATGTTTGTCTGTGTAAAACTAAATAGCACCATTCTAGGGTGTTGTATATGGTTGCCAGGTTTCTATGCAGTTGCAAAGGTGTTCTGAGTGGTCGCTAGATGTTGCTATAGCTAAGGTCTTCTGGGTGGTTACTAGGGTGTTACTATATGGTTGCTAAGATGATCTGGGTGGTTGCTAGGGTGTTTGCTTGTGTAAAACTTACATTGCACCATTCTAAGGTTTGTGTGTGTTTGCCAGGACATACTCATGGGATTGCAAAGGTGTTCTGTGTGGTTGGTAGAGTGTTGTTATGATGTTCTGGGTGGTTCCTACTAGAGTGCCATGGGTGGTGGACAGGGCATTGCTATGTGGTTGTTAAGATGTTCTGCGTGGTTAATAGAGTGTTGTGGGCAGTAGCTAGGGTGTTGCTATGCAGTTGCTAAGATGCTCTGGATGGTGGATAGGGTGTTTGCTTGAGTAGAATTTACTAGCACAATACCAGGGAGTTGCTATGCAGTTGCTAAGATGTTCTGGGTGGTTGCTGAGGTGTTGTGGACAGCTGCCAGGGAATAGTTATGTGGTTTCTAGGGCACTGTGGGTCATTGGCAAGGAGTTGCTTAAATACTAGGGCTTCAGGCAAAGCACTAATGCATACTACGCAATAACGACACTTGACTTTGCAGACATCATATTAGACAAACTAGATAAAAAGATGCTACAATAGAGAAAAAGTGGGCAGAAATACACAAATTGAAAGAGGGAAAGTAAAGTAACCGTCTTTTTTCCATGTTCCACTCTGTCTTGCATACAGCCGTGTCTGCACTAGGGGTTGACCGATTATCGGCGCCGATATTGAGCATTTTTATGATTATCTGTATCAGTCATTTTCAAAACCGATTTGCCAATAAAATAATTTAAAAGCATTTAAAGAAAGTTTTTGTCAGAGCCCTTGTTATTTTAAATTTTAACATTAATTTAATTTTTTACACCAGACATATATATCGGTTCAAAGTATTGGTTATTGGTCTACTTGATCTGTAATAATCCATAATCGATATCAGCCCTGAAAAACACATCGGCTTGGCCTCACATATATTTGGCCTCAACATTCACCTCACTCCTGTGCTGTTGTACGTGGACCATCCGCATGCAGCCCAATTTTTGTGACCTGGTGGGCGATCAGCATTCGTATTCGGTGAATGTTGACACAAAACGAGTCCACAAAGTGGTACTGCGTATGTGTTGAACCTGTCCTTCTGCGGTCAACCACGGTTGAAGATAGGAAAGCTGTGTGGATGTCCCCGGACATCTCTGATGAAGAAAATTGCATCATGTGAACAGTGCATGGACTATCGTGGAACGTGGGTGGCCAAAGTATACTTCGGGCTTAAAGGCAAAAGCAAATACAGTCTGCAATGTAATCCAGCTATTAAACGAGTTTTAGAGCTAGCGAGAAAGTCAACTCATGGATAAAGGCGATCAGATGACAGAAGAAAGTCCTAATTAATCCAGATGACAGGGATTATCAGCTCTGATTACACACTGTTGTGATGGTGGAACCCTGGAACCCAGCGGAGAGACCGTCAGACGGCACAGTGCTCCATGAGCCTTATAATGAGATAACTGCAGACCAGAGACAAACATTCGCACATCTTATCGTAATCTTTGGTTATGAATTATTGGTTACCAGAGTTTGAGAGCATCTTTGACATTTGAGAGTTTATTTGAGGGACACATCAGTCTTGCACATCAGGAGTGTTGGGAACTTTTTCGGATGTATGCCTCAAAACAATGCGCTACCATATTGCAATGCATTGTGTCAATACAGCGCAGTGAAGAATAACTTAAAGAGGTTGCCTGTGTTTACTAAACTGTGGAGCTTTTCTTGCTGCTTATTTCAATGGCGATGCTTCCCATTTTAAGTGTCAGTTGATGGCCTTTCATTTTTAACCAGAAATGTGCATGCTGCTTTTCTGATTTTCATTTAAGCTTTCCGTATCTTTTTCCCGTGTCACTTGAAATGTGTCCGTTTTGAATCATGGTGAGACACGATCAGTTGTGGGACTATTCTGTCATAAATCGCATACCATTCATTTCTGAACTTTCTACCGTCCGTTACTGGAAATGAAATTACTGGTTGATATGTCCCGATCTCAATAAAGTTCTTTTAGTCTGTGAACTGGATCTCGCTCAGGATGCACGCTGTCTGTGGAAGTTTGGTCAGGACCGCTTCCAGAATAAATCACTGAGTTTTTGTCCCGTCCATTGCTTATCACTGATATTTCGAGAAAGAATCCAGCACCATTACCGAAACTTTTCAGCATGTATGTGTCCGTAAAACTAAAGTTTTATCCAAATTTTGAATGGATTATAGCCTAGAAAACAAGCGCGCTCCCTTTATTATCACTAAAAGCATCACTCATCAAAGTTCATCGCGATCTCACAAAGTTCCGTTATAATCAAGCTCTCTAAACTAATGAATAACTCAGTAAGATTTTTAATTAATATTTTTATTCAACAAGGAAACATTAAATTGATCAAAAATTAGAGTAAAGCCATTTATAATGTAACAAAAAATATATATTTCAAATAAATACTGTTCTTTTAAACTTTATATTTATCCAAGAATCCTAAAAACAAAAATGCATCAGTTTCCACAAAAATATTAAGCAGCACAAGTGTTTACAACATTGATAATAATAACTAAAGCCATTGAAAACTGGAATAATGGCTGCTGAAAATCTGGCTATGCATCACAGGATTAAATAACATTTTCAAACACACTGGAACAGAGAAGAGTTATTTTAATTTGTAATAATATTTCACAGTATTGCTGGTTTTACTGTATTTTTTATCAAATAAATATACCCTTGGCGAGCATAAGAATAATAAAAAAAAAATCTGACCACAAACTGACCACAAACTTTTGATTTTAGAACCATAATTTATAAATATACATGCATTTAGAAATCAGGTTTACCGGCATACAGGTTTAGAATCCCATGATGGTAAGAATATAATGCAAATAATGTAACATTAGTTTAAATTAGTAATGGTGCCAATTATAGTCAGCTCCGTACCGACACACGGGGTAAAAAAAAAACAAAAAACAATTATAAACAAACTTTCTCTGTCTCATTCAGGCTACTTTGAATTCAAACAACATTCTCTGGAGTCGAGTGCTGAATGAATGCATGAACTCTCCTCCGTCTGTCTGTCCCGCAGGGAGACGGGAGACGGGAGACAGAGATGGAGGGCTGTCAGGAGAGGATGCATTAACAGGCTTTATCTTCTGCCTGTATCTCAGGGAACGACTCTACACGCTCGGCTCTAAGTGGCATGAAGTATTCAGAAAGCCCTGTGTCGCTGCTCTGTGCGCATTTCGCCCCTGATTCTCAACGGGCCTGTGTGTTATTGTGGTAGTTTGGTGCTAAAACGCTACCTCTATCTCTTTCCGAGAGGCTCATGGGACCTCAGAGAGGGTGATAAAGGCAAATAAACGGCCCCTGATCTCTCATTCCATTTTTCGCTCCATCGCACTGCGTTTGTGTGTCGCAGAAAGTCGAGCTCCAAATCAGGACGAGCAATTTCACGTGGAACGGATGTCGCACACGACAATGAGCACCACGTTCCACGTTAACATACACGGACAGTCATCTCTCCTTCCACATGACTCCCTCCCTTATCTCTTCTTATCTGTCACTTCTACACACTTTCATCTCGGTGACCGAGATTCTTTTTCTCTTCCGTCACTTTCAATCTGAGTCTCTGTCGCTTTGATTGCGCCCGCTCTCCCTACGTCTGCTCACCGATCAAACACAACGGCAGCATTAAAAAGGGGAAAAAAACGGCACGTTGTGAATGCATGAGTTAATTAAAATTCAAAGATCGCTGTTAATTAAGCAAGTAAAGGCTGAGAGCGGAAAACATGTAAGCTGTGAGGACACACGGAAGACAAGAATGCAGAACGCTGTAACGTATAACACGGAACACAACATCTACAGAACTGACAAAACAAGCAGGATGAAAGTTTACATACAGAGAGAGAGAGAGAGAGGGAATGATGAATAGAACAACAGACAGAACTGTATGTGTAGAGTTTATATAGAGTGATACAACACAGCAAAAGATAGGACAGAGAGACAGACAGAACGACAGACAGACAAATAGACAGATCAACAAAGACAGACAGAATGGACGACAGACAGATGAAACATGGAAGGAAGGAAGGAAGGAAGGAAGGAAGGAAGGAAGGATGGATGGATGGATGGATGGATGGATGGATGGATGGATGGATGGATGGATGGATGGATGGATGGATGGATGGATGGATGGATGGATGATACAGAATGAACAATAGATAGATAGACAGTAAATGGATAGACAGAATGAAAAACAGATAGAATGAACAACAGACAGATGGAACAATAGAGAAACAATAGAATAAATGAACAAATGATGGATGAACAAAAAAACGAATGACAGACAGACGGTTAGATAGAGAGACAGACAGATAGACAGACAGACAGACAGACAGACAGACAGACAGACAGAGATGGATGAATGGATGGATGGATAGAACAACAGATGGAACAATAGAGAAACAATAGAATTAATTAATTATAGATGAATGAATGAACGAACGACAGACAGACAGAATGAACAGCAC
Organism: Spinibarbus caldwelli; assembly: GCA_039654775.1. Classification (NCBI taxonomy): domain Eukaryota; kingdom Metazoa; phylum Chordata; class Actinopteri; order Cypriniformes; family Cyprinidae; genus Spinibarbus; species Spinibarbus caldwelli. The sequence goes on along the minus strand of CM077246.1, from coordinate 23,325,754 downwards.
ACAGATGGAACAATAGAGAAACAGAATAAATGAACAAATGATAGATGAACGAACGAACGAACGAACGAACGAACGAACAAATGACAGACAGACACACAGAGACAGAATGACAAACAGATGGAATGAATAAAAGAGATGGAACAGTAGAAAAACAATAGAATGAATGAACTAATGAATGAGCAAACGAACGACAGACAGAGACAGACAACAGAGGCAAATAGGCAGAACAACAGTTAGAATAATAGAACTATAGAACGAACGAACGATAGCTAGAACAAACAAAGGAACACACAAAAGAACGAATGATAGAACAAACGAGACAGAATGATAGATAGACAAATAGAGGAATGCGGTTGGGATGAATGGAAAGAAAAGTGGTCATGATAGAGAGACAGACAGATGCGTTTGAACGTGAGACAGACAGATAGATGAAAATGAGAAGTGTGTCATGAATAATTGAGCAGAAACTGAGGTTGGGTTTTTAGATATAAATGTAAAATTGGTGTTAGCAGAAGCCCGTCTCACTCTCCCTGTATTTTTAATAGGCGCTCTTTAAATATTCGGGGGGGGATGTAGTGCAGGTTAAAGAACCTGAAAATGGACAAAATGAATGAATGTCTGCAGGGAATCTCTCAAGGACTGCATTAAGAGCCAAAGACGCTCTGATTAGAGCCCAAACAAATGGAGGAGTCGTAATATCCAGGAAGAATAATTCACAGAGAGAGAGAAAGAGAGGAAAGGTGAAATATTAAAGAGCAGAAATGAAAGGAGAACAAGCCAGGTGAAGGAGAAATGATGAATGTTAGTGGTGGAAATGCGCAGATGAAATTGGGAAAAGGAAAACGAGAGAAAGAGGTCATGAAAATGAGATGAGGGGGAACAACAACACACATTTCCATGCAACAACAGAAGCATGGTGAAAAATTAAACGTGCCTGCAGGAAAAACAGGACTCAAAGACTCACACACACATACATAAACGCAAAGTAGGACTCCAGAAATTAACACACACCCTTGTGCTTTAAAGGTCGTAAATTAAGGTCAGTTTGAAATGTACGATGCTTTAAATACCACGACTGTTAAAATGTCACTTCATCAAGGCTCGCTAACAAAGAACGCTTCTTCACGCACGAATTGTTCAAAAATCCTGCAAATCGGACTGAATCGTACGCTCAACTGAACAATGAACATTTCATAAAACTTCATAAAACAAACTCAGAGTGCTGATGTAAAATTTAATCAGAATAAATTGGAAAAGTTTCTTTAGGTGAAAGAGCCGAACGCAAGTTCCTACGAAACGCTGTTTGAATTAGAGCCGACTGCAGAAACCTACTTTCCAAGGGTCTGACATCTTCAATTCGGCGAGAGTTTTGTTCCGAGGTTCAGAGTGCGTAATTATTTTTTGTCTGTTTGGGCCTGAAGCAAGAGTCAGACACCATAATCAGCGATTAAAATGGTAAAAAAAAAATATGAAAATTCTGAGAGTGAGAGAGAGAGGGGAACAGCATGCTGCTATCAGCTTTAGGCGCGTGGCTTTAATTTCTTTGAAAATGCAAATTAGTTTCACTGCGTGTGTGCAAGCCTGCTCCCTGTGTGCGTGTGTATAAAGTACAGTATAACTCTCCAACTTTGATGATTTTTGATAATACAAAGCAAAAAATCTCTGATAATCTCTGATTGCAGCCGTGTCATCTCGCTCAGCTTAATTTAATTGCACAAATGTAAACGGCCCCAGATCCCCACTTTTCTGCGGCGATAAGAGCACGCGTGTGAGTTTCTGATATCTTGTCATCTGTATCTTTGAAGACGCATCTCTCTGTGGTTTCTCCCAGTTATTAGAAGCATCAAACGCTCGCGACATAAAATGTGAGCTTAAAGCCTGCAGGAATGCGCGGTTAATGTGGTTAAAAAAATCAAATTAAAAACAAAAAATCTCGGTCTTCAATCAACGCTGCATGTTTGTGTGCATTTCTCAATATCTCACTCATTCGCCTGCTGGAGGAGGAAAATGCGACCACGTGACGCTTTAATATTGGAGATGTCAAATAAATGCCAAGACATGAACATTTGCATTGTGTGGTACACTGGGTCATATTTATACAATGCCAAATAACTATTAGAATAGTTTTCGTTAATAAAGCTGAATATCAGATGAAAATCTTTAACGAAGATAAGAAATGTTGCCTTGGCAAATAAAGTTGAAATATTAAAATTAAAGCTAGACTTGAAATAAAAGTAAAGCAAAATAGAAGCAGATAAAATTATTCAAATTTAAATGAAAAACTGAAAATACACAAATTAAAACTAGTTGAAAAATAAGTTAAAGTACTAAAATGACAAACTGAAATAAAACTAAAGCTAAATAGAAATATTTAAAAAAAAATCTAATAAAAATGACAAAAGCATATAAATAAATTACAAAATCTAATTTAAAAACTAAAAATATACAAAAACTAATTCAAAAATAAGTTGAGGTACTAAAATTGCTAAAACTAAAATTGAAATAAAATAAACTAATTAGAAGTATTTAAACAAACAATAAAATAATACAAATGACAAAGTACATAATAAAATTACTAAAATTCAAACTAAAATGAAAACCAAAAATACAAGTTTAATTGTATTTACTAAAACAAAACTGAAATAAAAAGTTAAATAATAATATTAAAAAAAATAAAAATGACTAAAGTAAATAAAATGACTAAAATGTAAACTAAAATTAAAATGAAAACTGAAAATTAAAGCTAATTGAAAAAAATAACTTGAAGCACTAAAATTACTAAAAATAAATAAATAAATAAATAAATAAAGCTAAAGGAAAATATTTTTGAAAACATCTAATAAAAATAACAAAAGCACAACAAAATGTCTACAACTAAAATGAAAAAAAAAAAACCTAAATTAAAGCTAATTTAAAAATAAGTTGAATTAAAGTTACTATAACTAAAACTGTAATAAAAATAGTTAAATAGTAATATTAAAAATAAACAAATGACAAAAGTAAATCAAAATACTAAAATATAAACCAAAAATGAAAACTTAAAATATACAAATAAAAGCTAATTGAAAAAATAGGTTGAAGAACTAAAATTACTAAAAAAATTAATAAAACTAAAGCTAAATAGAAATTTAAAAACATCTAATAAAAATAAAAACACAACAAAATGTCTACAACTAAAATTAAAACAAATTATAAAAGTTAACTGAAAAATAAGTTGAAGGTGAACTAAAACTGAAGTTAACAGACATTAAAAAATTTAAATTTAAAATACACAAATAAAAGTTAATCCAAAATATTAATAAATACTATAACAGTATATAAATAATACTAAAATAACACTGACCCAAGCTATAAATAGAGACCTCTGCAGGTACTCTCTTCAGGCCAGACAGTAAGAAACCTTGAAACCTGTGTGGATGCAAGGTAAAAATAAATAAATAAATAAATAAATTCATTAAAACCTGTCTCTGTCTTCAATCAACGCTGCATGTTTGTGTGCATTTCTGAACATCTTGCTCTCTCGCCTGCGGAGAAGGAAAATGCAACCATGCGACGCTTTAATATTTGAGATGTCAAATAAATGCCAAGACATGAACATTTCTCTCCTTTTTGCGGCACACTGGGTCATATTCAAATAGCGCCATATGCTTGAGTGCATATGGCAAGAGACACAAACACATGCCCTGTCGGTCGCTGCTGCTTCTGTAGGTAGCTTGCATGCGGAGCGCGTGATTTATCCGTTTTCACAGTTCCTTGCCTATTTACCAGCGCTTCTCCAAATCCCCATTAGAAATCTGCTTCTCTCTCTGCATCCTCCTAAAAGGGGATAAGAATTTGAATTCACAAAAGAACACACTTCCTCTCTCTCTCCGGAGCTCGTTTAAAAAGTGGCTAATCTCCCAAAGATAAAGCGCAGATTAAAGCGCGCTTAAACGTATCTGCGACTCCAGTGAACGTGCTGCATTTGAATGCAAACGAATGCTGGAACGGAGAAATGGTGGTGGCACAAAGGCGCAGACGGCTTGCTCGATAATCTGTCGCGTTTGGCAGAGCCGGTGAGGCCAATGAACAGATGTGTTTGAGCGTGATAAAGGAGGTTTAAATGCGCAAACCGACGTGTTACGCAACCCGATGCGAGAAGAGGGTCAGAAATGGGCCGCAAACAGGCTTAAAAGGACCAAACTTCACCTTTCAGAAAAGAGACGGGCACCTTAACGCATTAAATTGAGCCGTATGCGCAAACGCTGTTTCTAGAAAGCATTAAACCTACATGCACATAATGCCTCGATCGTATAAACACATTATGAGGCTCATCTTTAAAAGAACAGCAAACAGCTTCAAAAACAAGACCAGAAGCACACAGAATACTAAAGTAAAAGGAACAACACAAGTGGACTGTGGGTATCTAGAGGAGAAAATGATCTCAGCTCTGGTGTTAGTGGCCTGTGCATTAACCTCAACCAGAATGAAAGAGCAAGATTATGCATCCGCTCGAATTCTCAGCACACTGCAAAAACACTAAGAAAATCTCATTCATCTGCACATATTCATCCATTAGAACTTCAAACCCGAGCTGCATGCATTACTTGGAGAGATTTCATTAGTGCTGTTTGCCAAGTCAGCCATCATTTCATGTGTTATTGGAACAAACTCCTTGCACTACGTATTCAGATTTGGTGCATAACTTTTTGTGCTATAGACACAAATGATACCTCCAACTATGTGGCTTGTTGCAATTTTTCACCTGTAAAACAAACTATTAAATTGTTTACTTTAATTACAATAAACCTGAAACAAAAGAAGAAATAAATATTAGATGAAAAACGTGTGAACGAATATCAGATATAATTAGAATGAATATTAGAACTCTAATATTCTAAGTTCTAATAACTGAAATAACTAAAGCTAAATAGTAACAATTAGAAAAAAGCTAAGAAAAACGTGAACTAAAATAAATTAAAAACTGAAAATTAAATAAAAGCTAACTAAAAATAAGTTGTAGTAGTAAAATTACTAAAACCGAAATAAAACAAACTAAATAGAAGTACTAAAAAATTAATAAAATGGCACAAGTACATAAACTAAAACTCAAACTATGATTAAAATGAAAACATACAAATAAAAGCTCATTCAAAAATAAGTTGTAGTAAAATTACTAAAACTGAAATAAAGCTAAATATAAATATATATAAAAAACAAATAAACTGGAAAAATGTACATAAAATGACTAAAACTCAATCTAAAACGCTAAATAGAAATAGCACAGCAAAATGAAAATATTAAAATAAAAACTAATTCAAATTATTAATAAATACTATAACAGTATAACACCGTGTCCTAACTATACGCAACGCAACAGGATTCCAGCGACAAGCAATTTGGGTGTCCACACCAGACAGAATCAATCAAATATCACAGCCAATCAGAAGCGTGTGTGGGCGGGCTCTCTCGCACTACACTCGAAACAAAATGGATGTTTATAATCTAATTCATAAATATTAAACCTTTTTAACAATATTAAATGCACATACTAAGTGACTGTTACCATCTTTGTCATGGAATAAGCTACGCTTGTTGATTCACACTAAGTTCACAGTTTTAACGGACATCTTTGCTTAAATTTATTTTGAAGATCTGAGGTAAACTATCTATTGTTGCTTTCAGTATAGCTATAAAGGTCACGCAAAATGATATTCAAACTCACATTAGACACGTTTAACTTTGAATAAAGCACATAATCAGTACGTACCTGAGATTATCACTGTCATATAGTTAGTATGTTGTTCCAGCCGCGAAAATAGAAAATGTTTCTAAAATAGAAATTTTGCGTGTCGCCGTCGTGGCTAGTCAGGACAAAACCTCTGATTAACATCGAAAGGATATATTTTATCACGAGTTGCGTCACGCGTAGTTAGGACACGGTGTAAGAATAAGAAACCATCTAGTGACGCCTCATAAACCCAACAGCAACACTCTAAAAACTACTCAGAACCCCTTAGCAACAGCAAGCAACTTCCTGGAAACCAACTACAACATACTACACTAACACTGACCAACCACAACACCCAAAGCATCACAGAAGAGTTCTGATTTTCTTCAAAAATTCATAAATCCAGTTCTTTTCATAGAAATTCAATTACCAATGTGAAATCTGACTAATATTAGTTGTAAACAAACACACTTGTTCAACATTAACAGCATTAATTTCATGCAGGGAGAAAATTAATTTTCTTCTCCCAAGACACTGGCAGTAATTTACTCTCCCCGAGACACTGGCTGTGATTTATGGACATTATTATTGTTTTCACAACTATTTTCCATTTTTACATCATGAGAAGGTTCCACAAATCTCAAACCCAGGTATAACTTAAGGGCTTTACAACAAAAGCAAGCAAGTTTCTCCCTCCATGACTTAAACTCTGTGATTAACTTTAAATGGCGATATACGTAACATTCATTGAATTTGATTCATAATTGGTGAATTTTACAACATTAAGACTATTTTTCAACATCAAATTATCTTCCTTTCCTCATATTAAAGTGAAGACGCTTTGAAAATCTGTATTGTATAAAGTGCTACAGAAATAAATGTGACTTTCAAGGCATATTCTTTTTTGACTTTCCACCTTCTTCATGAATCAGGAAGCTGCCCTACCTTTAAGTCTGCAATTAACCAATGTTATACATTTCTTCTGTTCATCACAATGCATCAAGTGACTGAAAATTGTTAAATGTATATAAGCTTTATTTCAAGTAACACAAATGTTTAATAATTTTATTTTATTATATTTATATATTTTATATTTTAAAAAATTCAGTTTTATTATAAAAGTAAAAGAAAACTTTAAATGAAAGTGCTTTTGTCAAATTAAAGCACAAATTATTTTATAAATTATTTTAAATAAAATTGAAACTGAAATAAAAATTAACAATTAAACAAACAGTATTATAAAAATAAATAATAAATGACAAAAATCACATAAAATTACTAAAAAGTAAAATAAAATTAAAATAAATTTAAGAAATGTAATAATTTAATAAAAACTATATAAATAATACTACAAAAATGCTTATGGCTATGATATAACAAACAACGAATTCTCAATTAACAGTGTTTGCACTGAAAAACAGTAACACTTCACAATTTGTTAACATTAGTTAATGCATTAAATAACAACAAGTATATTATACAGCATCTTTGTTAATGTTATTTAATAAAAAATTTCATATTCATGTTATTTCACAGTGCATTAATGTTAACATACAACTTTTGATCCTAAAAATCTATTAAATATTGAGATTAACATTAGCTAAGATTAATAAATGCTGCAGTAATATTTTTTTAATGTTAGTTCATGGTAACTAATGTTTTTTTAAATTGTTTTAAATGTTAACAGCTCAAATCGTATTGTAAAGTGTTACTGAAAAATAGTAATGTGTGTTTTAAATCTCATCTCAAAAAGTGCAAGAAAATCCTGTTTTCATCCTTTTCATTATCAGTTACAATAAGAAAAACAAAACGTATGAATGCCAGATAACCAGATGGAGAGAAGAGGAGATTGATGTTGAAGAATAAAACGGCAGGAAGAACATTTTGAAGATATTACCGAAGTCCTTTTACTTTGGATAGGCTGGTCAAGAGCAATTTCCTACATCCCACCAGCTGAGCCACACAAAACGGCCTCCAATATAAGTGAACGACAGACTCTGAGGGACCGTAAAGCAGCAGTTAATGGCACAAAACCAGCGCAGAGATAAGAACAGACCGTACAAACACACGCTCATATCAGCACACTTCAGGGAACCTCTGGGTTTATGAGGACATTAAGACCTGACTTTATATCTGGGCTTCTGGAAATGGTTGAAGCAGGTGGTCTATTCTGTAGACTGTTTTATGAAGAACACATTAAGGTTGAGACCCTTATAGACAAACACAGCAGACGAGCGATGTGAGGACTTGTGTGTTCCAGCAGCCTGTGAGGACCAAAACAAGAACGTATTAAGAGAATTTTATGAAAGATTTAGACATGACTGTCTTCTGGGGACAAGAAAGATGAGGACAGTATGTACCAGAACAAACCGAAAGGGTGAAGTTAAAAACATGTCCAAGTTATATCTATTTGTGTGTGTGTGTGTGTGTGTGTGTGTGTGTATATATGTGTGTGTGTGTATATGTGTGTGTGTGTATATATGTGTGTGTGTGTATATATGTGTGTGTGTGTATATATATATATATATATATATATATATATATATATACACACACACACATATATACATATATACACACACATATATACATATATATACACACACACACAGGTGCATCTCAATGAATTAGAATGTCGTGGAAAAGTTCATTTATTTCACTAACTCAACTCAAATTGTGAAACTTGTGTATTAAATAAATTCAATGCACACGGACTGAAGTAGTTTAAGTCTTTGGTTCTTTTAATTGTGATGATTTTGGCTCACATTTAACAAAACCCACCAATTCACTTTCTCAACAAATTAGAATATGGTGACATGCCAATCAGCTAATCAACTCAAAACACCTGCAAAGGTTTCCTGAACCTTCAAAATGATTACACAATAGCCTATACAATCATGTGGAAGACTGCTGATCTGACAGTTGTCCAGAAGACAATCATTGACACCCTCCACAAAGAGGGTAAGTCACAGAAGGTCATTACTGAACGGTTGGCTGTTCACAGAGTGCTGTATCAAAGCATATTAAGTGAAAAGTTGACTGGAAGGACGAAATGGGGTAAGCTTGAGAATACTGTCAAACAAAGCTGATTCAGACACTTGGGAGAGCTTCACAAGGAGTGGACTGAAGCTGGAGTCAGTGATCAAGAATCACCACGCTCAGACGTCTTCAGGAAAAGGGCTACTAAGTCACTTCTGAAACAGAAACAATGTCAGAAGCATCTTACCTGGGCTAAGGAGAAAAAAACTGTACTGTTGCTCAGTGGTCCAAAGTCCTCTTTTCAGATAAAAGTAAATTTTGCATTTCATTTGGAAATCAAGGTCCCAGAGTCTGGAGGAAGACTGGAGAGGCACAGAATCCAAGCTGCTTGAAGCCCAGTGTGAAGTTTCCACAGTCAGTGATTAATTAGGCTGCCATTTCATCTGCTGGTGTTGGTCCATTGTGTTTTCTGAAGTCCACAGTCAGCGCAGCCATCTACCAGGACATTTTAGAGCACTTCATGCTTCCTTCTGCTGACAAGCTTTATAGAGATGCTGATTTCATTTTCCAGCAGGACTGGCACCTGCCCACACTGCCAAAAACACCAAAAGTTGGTTAAATGACCATGGTGTTGGTGTGCTTGACTGGCCAGCAAACTCACCAGACCTGAACCTCATAGAGAATCTAGGGGTATTGTCAAGAGGAAGATGAGAGACACCAGACCCAACAATGCAGATGAGCTGAAGGCCACTGTCAAAGAAACCTGGGCTTCCATACCACCTCAGCAGTGCCACAAACTGATCACCTCCATGCCACGCCGAATTGTGGCAGTAATTAAAGCAAAAGGAGACCCTGTCAAGTATTGAGTACATATACAGTAAATGAACATACTTTCCAGAAGGCCAACAATTCACTAAAAATGTTTTTTTTTTTTTTACTGGTCTTATGAAGTATTCTAATTTGTTGAGATAGTGAATTGGTGGGTTTTGTTAAATGTGAGCCAAAATCATCACAATTAAAAGAACCAAAGGCTTAAACTACTTCAGTCTGTGTGCATTTAATTTATTTAATACACGAGTTTCACAATTTGAGTTGAATTACTGAAATAAATGAACTTTTTCACGACATTCTAATTCACTGAGATGCACCTGTATATATATATATATATATATATATATATATATATATATATATATATATATATATATATATATATATATATATATATATATATATATATATAATATACACACACACACACACATATATATAAACACACTATTTTTAAATTATCAATAATCCCAAATAATAAACAATCAATACAACTAAATACTTGATAAAGTTGTTCAAAATATTTTAAAATATTTTACTGAAGTCAGGTACATAAATCAATGCATATTTCTATTATTTTTAGTTTAATTTTTATTCTAAGAACTTTCTACTACTGTACCTTTCAAATTTCCCAATGTTAATATGCTCTGTTATAAAAGACAAACCACTGCTCACATTCAGGATGAAGCATTTAAGACACTTGTTTCATGTAAGCAGGCTTCAATTAACATTCTACTGAGACTGGAGGTGGACGACAGCCAAACATCTTGACTTAACTACAAATGAGTGAGCAAATGAGGGTCAAGAAGTAAGGCATCGATCTAAACGCTGTGAAAGTGCAGATACACGTTTAGCGTAATAAATGTTCATGCAAACATACAGGGCTCACAAACAAATCATTTTACTAACAAAAAAAGAAGACAATAATAGCCTAAAAAATGTTTCGCGTCACATTTCGATTTTTTTAAATACTACTTAGTGATTAACTATTCTGTGATTTTTTTTTTTTTTTTTTTTTTTATAAATGAAATGTAAGTTCATGTCCCAGTCACATTTTCTTGGTTAAATAAACATTACTTACACTATCAGAAAAAAATATATATATATTTTATATTTTGACATTTACAATGTAATCAATATTCTATTTATTAAAGCCAAGTATGAATCTCATCAATTTAGTGTTTAAGCATTTTACATTTCTTCCAAAATAATAACAACGTAGTAACAATTTAAACAATATTTTTTTGTGTGTGAATTTTAGTTCAGCTATTCTTTTTAATAGTTATATTAACTAACTATTAAACTATTAACTATTAACTATTTTTGGGATCATCAGTCATCAAAGCTTGGTAAATACTGGTCACAGACAGAGAGATTTCCTTTCAATTTCACCAAGCTGATTACTTGCTATAAACTCCCACAGATCATGTTTCCAAGTCATTTCAAGTCTTATTTTGACATGTGTGTGTATGTGTGTATGTGTGTATATATACCTGACTTCAGTAAAATATTTTAAAATATTTTGAACAACTTTATCAAGTATTTAGTTGTATTGATTGTTTATTATTTGGGATTATTGATAATTTAAAAATAGTGTGTTTATATATGTGTGTGTGTGTGTGTGTGTGTATGTATATATATATATATATATATATATATATATATATATATATATATATATATATATATATATATATATATATATATATATATATATATATATATATATATATAAAAAGGTGCATCTCAATAAATTAGAATGTCGTGGAAAAGTTCATTTATTTCAGTAATTCAACTCAAATTCTGAAACTCGTGTATTAAATAAATTCAATGCATACAGACTGAAGTAGTTTAAGTCTTTGGTTCTTTTAATTGTGATGATTTTGGCTCACATTTAACAAAAACCCACCAATTCACTATCTCAACAAATTAGAATACTTCATAAGACCAATAAAAAAATATTTTTAGTGAATTGTTGGCCTTCTGGAAAGTATGTTCATTTACTGTATATGTACTCAAAACTTGGTAGGGGCTCCTTTTGCTTTAATTACTGCCTCAGTTCGGCGTGGCATGGAGGTGATCAGTTTGTGGCACTGCTGAGGTGGTATGGAAGCCCAGGTTTCTTTGACAGTGGCCTTCAGCTCATCTGCATTTTTTGGTCTCTTGTTTCTCATTTTCCTCTTGACAATACCCCATAGATTCTCTATGGGGTTCAGGTCTGGTGAGTTTGCTGGCCAGTCAAGCACACCAACACCATGGTCATTTAACCAACTTTTGGTGCTTTTGGCAGTGTGGACAGGTGCCAAATCCTGTTGGAAAAATCTGCATCTTTAAAAAGCTGGTCAGCAGAAGGAAGCATGAAGTGCTCCAAAATTTCTTGGTAAACGGGTGCAGTGAATTTGGTTTTCAAAAAACACAATGGACCAACATCAGCAGATGACATTGCACGCCAAATCATCACAGACTGTGGAAACTTAACACTGGACTTCAAGCAACTTGGGCTATGAGCTTCTCCACCCTTCCTCCAGACTCTAGGACTTTGGTTTCCAAATGAAATACAAAACTTGCTCTCATCTGAAAAGAGGACTTTGGACCACTGGACAACAGTCCAGTTCTTCTTCTCCTTAGCCCAGGTAAGACGCCTCTGACGTTGTCTGTGGTTCAGAGTGGCTTAACAAGTGGAACCTTGATTCCTTGACCCCAGTCTCAGTCCATTCCTTGTGAAGTTCACCCAAATTCTTGAATCGATTTTGCTTGACAATCCTCAAAAGGCTGTAGTTCTCTCGGTTGGTTGTGCATCTTTTTCTTCCACACTTCTTCCTTCCACTCAACTTTCTATTAACATGTTTGGATACAGCACTCTGTGAACAGCCAGCTTCTTTGGCAATGAATGTTTGTGGCTGTCAGATCAGCAGTCTTCCCCATGATTGTGTAGCCTTGTGAACCAAACTGAGAGACCATTTTGAAGGCTCAGGAAACCTTTGCAGGTGTTTTGAGTTGATTAGCTGATTGGCATGTCACCATATTCTAATTTGTTGAGATAGTGAATTGGTGGGTTTGTTAAATGCGAGCCAAAATCATCAAAATTAAAAGAACCAAAGATTTAAACTTCAGTCTGTGTGCACTGAATTTATTTGATACACGAGTTTCACAATTTGAGTTGAATTACTGAAAATGAACTTTTCCACGATTGAGATGCACCTGCATATATATATATATATATATATATGAATATGAAAACACTTTTCTTCAGTAATAAATAAATAAATTAAATGAATAAATAAATGGAAAAAAATAAATAAATATGCCTTAATACTTAATGACTAAAAAGCTTCTTCCTGAATCTGCATGAAGTTTTGGATCACATAATTTTTTACCAATTTTCAGCAACTCACAACTTTCAAAACTTGATTCAAAACTGTTTTGGGGAGTTTTTGCTTGTCAGATACTGTATCTAAACACACTGTACTTCAGTGCCTCACAGCCTTGTTTTCATTCCTCTTAAAAATTAAATAAGGCACTACCCTGACTAAGGACTATCACATCTAACATTTTTTTTACCGACACAGAAAAGTTCAGTGTTTCAAACTCATAATTAAGGCTTTGTGTGGCTAGGAGTTGTTCATGTGCCTTTAACTCAAATACGATCTTTCTGACATGACTTGTACACACTATAATACAGTGAGATCACCAGCCAGAGCTGTGTATGTGTGTCTCCTCTGCTGTCACACTTGTGGCTCTGGCTTTATAACTCTAAGTGCGTCTGGACATCAGGGACTGATATGAAACGAGACCAGCCACGAGAGAGTGTGTGTGTGTGTGTGAGATAATAAAGTAGGTCGCCGCACATCAGAGGAGTCATGTGTGTGTGAGAGCAGAGGTGAGGGGCTGAAGCGGCTGCCAGGAGCCGCGAACGAGATCCTGAGAGACTCGCTGGTCTCCGTGGAGACGGGAAAATCAGGCCGCCAGCGAGATGGAGAGCAACATTAAAAGACTCGCAACAAGACACAGAGAAAGCCAATCAATAACACATGCACAGCAAAGCCGTGAAAAAACCTCACTCGCTTTTAATAGCAGAAATAGAGGGAAAATCGCAGGAAAATAAAACCGGCCTCCATCTGCAGACTATAAAAATGCTGCATCCATCAGTCTCTCTCTGTAATTGGACAGGTTCAGTCATCAAAACTCACACAGCTCCTTAAAAGCGCCTCAAAATGCCTTCACAAGCAACTATATAAATGTGATCAGGGGAGGCAATCTACATTTTTATATTTTTCAATGAAATCGAGTGCTTGTGCAAAAAGCATTGCTTTGATGCATGATGTGTTTGCCAGGATGTTGCTATGCGGTTCTGGGCGGTTGCTAGGTGGTCTCAAATATGTAGATATGGTTCAGGTCTTTCAATGTGGATCTGTGGGATTTTTTTCCACTTGTTTTCTGGTCCTGCAGGGGAAAATGGTGTGTCTGATCACTTAGTAAAGCAACATCTCATCTCTCCTCAACAGTGCACATGATTTTATAAATAATTCATGTTGAGTTAAGTGCTGTAGTTCAATATTTATACATCGCGTCCAAACTAGGTGTGATTTTATAAAGAGGCAAGCGACATAAGCCATTTATTCCATGTTAATCAAACCAAAAACTGTACTTCCACTATAAATTATCATCAAAAATGGACTGAAAAACACTGAACATTAACAAATCCCTCATAATTCACAAGCAAAACCATAGAAAAGATCACAAAAGCCATTAGACACCATGCACACTCTTCGGATGCAGTGGATTGGGAGCTTGAACAGAAACTCGTTCTCACTGTTCTGAAATGGAAAGAAATGTATAATACAGTGTTGCCACAATACTGGATTTTCTAACTTCAAGACAGTAACTTGAAAAATAGCAATATTTGACACCATTTTTGATACCGTAAGGAAAAAACATTAAGAGCATAAAATTTGAACATCATCTAATTATTTATTTTTTTTACTTCAGTATTTTCTTATTAGATGAAACTGTGCTGTCTGAGACTTTGCGTTATTTATTTATTTTTATTTTTAAGACAGAAATATATTAACTATTGTACTACAGAAATTTTCCCAGATTTTTTTTAACAGTTAAAGTATTTTTATACCATGTTAGTAATTATTGCTCTCTTTAATAAAATAAACAGTGTATACTGTATTATTATACACTACTGTTAAAAAGTTTGGGGTCAGCAAGATTTTCTTTTTTTGAAAGAAAATAATACTTCTATTCAGCAAAGACACATTCATTTGATCAAAAAAGACTATAAAATATAAATTATATATAAGACTATCAGTCTTAAATATAAGGCTATAAGTTTTTATCAAAAAGTATTTTCTTATCAGTTAACACTCATTTATAGATTTCTCATAATTATTAATATTATTATTGAATTATTGTACTGTACAGTAGTAAAATAACGTGTTTTGCCATCACAGGAATAAATTACATTTTAAAATATATTCAAATATATTAATTTACAGTTTTTACTGTATTTGACCAAATTAATGTAGCCCTGGTGAATAGAAGAATCTTCTTTCAAAATTAATCCTAATTTTTGACTGATAGTGAATTTAATTGAAATGCACCAACCAGCAAATGTCCAAAAATACAAAACGATGTCAGAGAGAAGAGAAAGCACAGCTACTAGTGTATCTCTACAGTGGAAAATGAGTACTGAAATTAGTATTTCAGTATCAAAATATTTTTGATAACACTTGCTAAAAGGACCTGCCATGGGAGTTCAGTGTGAGAATGAGCCACAGTAACAAACACCCACAGAAAGAGAGAGGAAGATCATGTGCTCGAGGTCCTGTCGCATTACATCAGCAATCAGTGCCCTGACCTCACTGGAGAGGTCATGGACCTACGACCTCACCGTCAGCACACCAGAGAAGCAGAGGTCAGCTCTGGCTGTCAGTGGCGTGCGTTCGCTTGGCTGGAGAGAGCGAGATGACTGGAGGAGAGAGAGAGAGAGAGACAGATACGACTGCAGCTGCCTGACAGAAGAGAACAACAGAATCCTGCTCAAGGACACACACACACACACACACACTCGTGTTTTACGGACAGGATCGGACAGATGGAAGATCTGAAAAGGGCAGCATTCATTTACAGTCAGATATCAGAAAAGGTTATCCTACATCAACTCAGACAGCTGGACACACACACGGCGCTCAGGTGGTCCTGAGGAAAACAGCTGCCAAAGATGACATTTCAAGGTTTCGTATTCCATATTCAAAACAGAAAACACTGAGTGTGTGTGTGAGAGAGAGAGATCGCGGCGGATTCATGACAACATCACACTCTTTGAAGGTCATTTGCTGAAGGGCGAAGCCACATACACAGACCTAAAAACCTCACACACACAAACACACACACCTTGTTAAAGTCGACAGCGCTGTATATCGTATCAGATATAAATATGCAGTAAAACTGTAAAGGCCAGTCATAGAGGACAAAGAGCAGGTGGCACGAAACACACACACACCTGACACTTGCTTCTTGCTCATTTCTAATTCATGAGGGGCTTTTGCATACAGTCACCGAAAATATGACATCCGGGCGAATCTCATGAAACCCTTCAAGATCATGTGCAGGTCATATTTCACCCCAAAATATCAAGAAAACTAATTTGCTAAAAGAAGAGGCTACTTTTAGGGCCATTAAGATTATTTGCACTGTTATGTTTGTACTGTGTAATAGTCCGGTATTTCATTTTTTTCATTTTTTTAGAGCTTTGGTTTGCTGACTTTTTTTTTCTGTTTTCCAATTAATTAATTATCAATTTATATTGTACTGCATAACTGATATGCAGTATATCACAGAAATGTACTTATAAATTAGGGTGGCAATTATTGCTGATTTTAATAAAAAAAAAGAAAATGTATCAATAAATAATTACATATGATGCATTTATAAATTATTAAAAATAATTATTGTAAAAAAGCAATAATTAAATATCCAACTAAATAATAATCAACAATAATCCACAAAATTTCTCTAAATAATATCAAATTGTTCTCCAAATACCAAGAAATAAAGAAGAAACCAGTGTTAAAGTATTATTTATGTACTATAATATTTTATAATATATAAACATTTTTTTTTAATATTACTATTTATTTGTGTCATTTCAATTGTGTCATAATTTTAGTACTTCAACTTATTTTATTTCAGTTTCATTTCTTCAGTTTTAGTTTTTTAATCTATTTAATATAGAACAAAAATAACATTTAAACAAAACCAAATAATAAACAATAATAATCAATAAAATAAAAAATGATTAAAAAAAATTACTTTAATATGGTAATGAGAAACA
The DNA here is from genome assembly GCA_039654775.1 of Spinibarbus caldwelli. Taxonomy (NCBI): domain Eukaryota; kingdom Metazoa; phylum Chordata; class Actinopteri; order Cypriniformes; family Cyprinidae; genus Spinibarbus; species Spinibarbus caldwelli. The sequence continues at coordinate 23,308,892 of CM077246.1, read as the reverse complement.
CAACTGAGAATGACAATTAAAAAAAAAAGGAAAGATTAAGATTTTTTTGCATTTTGAGAGGACAATGTACTTGACTGTAACGCAACAAATCTTAATGGTCTTAAATCGGCTTCATTTTCTTTGTTTAACAGTTGTTGTTGTTGCCGTTTTTCTTTTTAGTTTTGGGGTGAATTGTGGATACATTTTCATGAGAATCACCCTCTCCTTCAGTAAACACACACACACACACACACACACACACACACACACACACGTGTCTCTGTCATCAAACTCAGCACTGGTCCTGATGTTGTGCTCTACACTGAGATGACACTCATCTCTTTCATATCCCTGTATTCTGTCATCCATGTTTGGCTCAGTGTCTCGGAATGAGTGTCTCAGCGGACACACACACACACACACACACACACACACAGATGCGCAAGCACAGAGCGAGGGCCATCTCTTACCTTTAGAGGCTGTGTTGAGTAAGACAGAGGAGAGAGAGAGACAGGTTTAATGTGTGATGGTGTGTGTGTGGTGTGTGTGTGAAGTGACTGGAGGATGGCTGATCTACTCACTCTTGGTCTGGGTGGAGAAGGTCAGGGTGAGTTTGGCAAACAGCTCCTTGTTCTCAAAGCGGTCCTCTTTCGTCTTCACCCAGAAACTGTCTTCAGACAGATCCTCTGGTGCGATCTACAACATACAACACTCATCAACACCTTCATCCCTCTATATTTACATCTAGCCATCTCTTTCATATATCAATCATTCAATCAACACCTGTGATCCATCAATCCATGTGTCTATGCATCCATCCAAATCATGTATAACATTCACGTATTAATATAGTAGGTCTAAATATCTAAATCTATCCATCCAAATCTGTCTGTTTATCCGTCTTTCTATCTATCCATCCATCCACAACTTTAATTTATTTTAATTTTCAGGTAGTTGCCAAGGCAGCGTCTCTCATTTTCTTTGAACATTTCTAACCAAGCTGTTTTTTTTTTAATTTAAATTTTATTTCAGCTATATTTCAATAAACAAAACTATTTTTATTATCTTTAGTTGACAATAACAGCAATGCAAGAGACAATAAATCAAACGCAAAATTCTTCATCTGCATGAGATCAAACCCCACAAATGACCAAGTACAACAGTTCTGCTTCTAAAATCTGATTGGTCGAGTCACATTTTCAGCTGTTGTAATTGGCTGATACACACAAACACCTGTGATGCACATCAGTTGAGCTCTGTTTTAACGCAGAATGTTGTTTCACAACCATAAACATCGTACACTTAAGCTAATGACACATGATGAAGGAACTACTTTGCATGATTATTGTTAATACATTTATGCAGTGACACTGTGCCTAACAACATCCCGTCCAGTCGGCTTATTGCTTTAACGCGCCCCTGGTATCAGGACAATATCATTAAGCAGACGCCGCTGATATGATCATACGGTTCAAATGTGTTTCTCCTTCATTTATAGATGCTGCACTGACTAATGGACCGTAGTTTGTAATTCTAGAGTCCGGGGCTTTACTTCACCCCGTTCGAGAAGATGAAACGCCACCAAGCGCTTTCTCACAGTCTCAACTCATAACCTCATTTATACAGAAGAAAAACGCTGCAAGTCTTGGGAGTAAAATGAGTTTAACAGCAGCGAACAGGCTGTCAGGATAAGAGCGCTGCTCCTCTGACTAACCGCCTTCAGACACCAACCAAAGACAGAATGAAAAATGTAGAACACGGATTAGAGGAAGACAGAATATGATAATAGACAGAGAAGAAAAGAGGGTGAAACTCATTAAAACGGATCCCGATTTTATGCACAAAGGAGAGAAAGGCGACACGGTCCCAATGCACACTGGGACGGCCAGACAAAAAAAACACTCGCTGCCTCTGTAATTCTCTCTTTCTCTGGCTGTTAATGCACATCGCACAAACCTTTCTAACGTCCATCATTCTGTCTTTTATGGTCCTGTGGCTCTGTTATCGAATACGGCTAAGCCATATAGTGGAAAAAAAACGTGTCATAGTTTTTAAAATATAAATATATCTTGATTTATGCATGTAGGCTACTGTTCAAAAGTTTTCAAAGTTTTTTGTGAAAGAAATTAATACTTTTATTTAACAAGCATGCATTAAATTGATCAAAAGTGACAGTAAAGACATTTATGATGCTTCAAAAGATTTCTATTTCAAGTAAATGCTGTTTTGAACTTTCTACTCAAAGAATCCTGAAAAATAAATTGCATCACTATTTCTACAAAAAAAAAAAAAAAAAAAAAAAAAAAAGAAGCAGCAACTGTTTTCAACACTAATATTAATCAGAAATGCTTCTTGAGCAGCAAATCAGCATATTAGAATGATTTCTGAAGGATCATGTGACACTGAAAACTAGAGTAATGATAAATTACATTTTAAAATACATAACAATAGAAAACATGCATTTTAAACCGTAATAATATTTCAGTGTTTGATCAATTAAAGCCTTGGTGAGCATAAGAGACTTATTTAAAAATAAAACAATCTTCCCAACCTAAAACTTTTGAACAGTAGTGTATTTGAAATGGACTAAAACATGTTTTTTCCCCAATCAGAGCAATAATTATTTCAACCAACAGCCACTGCTGTCAAATAGATTCAAAATTATTAATGCATGAAGGAAAATGCCGTAAAAAACACTTTTAGACTTAATGAACAAGAAAGAATATTTAATCTCTCTCATTTATATGCACCTCAACAACAGCAAAGAAACAGAAGTATTATTAACTATGAATGAGAGTTTTGAATGATTAATTGAAACTGATGAATCAATGATGGCAATCAATCACAGAGATGAATTAAATGAATTAATTCTTGGTGTCTAAAGTTCAAAGCTGCTGTAAAAAATGTATTTGTCATTTTAATATTAATACAGCAGCAGGACAGAGGTGTCTAAATGAATCTTTATGAAAACTTAAACGTATTATTGCAATATTTACAAAGGTACTTAATCTTATAACCAGTGTTACTGCAGTATCGAGATATTAATATAATTTTTTATAAATATTCTGAGTTAAATTTTTATTTTTCTGTTTTCCATTTTCATTTGTGTGGTTTTATTAATTTTTATTAGTCTTTTTTATTTTTATATTTGTAATTATATTTTATTAATTAATTAAATTGTATCAATTAATTAATAAATTTTATTAATTTTTTTGTAATTAATTTATTAATTACTAGTTTTTATTAATATTTAAAATACATATTCTCTTATTTTCTGTTTTGGTTATAATTGTAAATTTTTAGTCATTTTGTTGTGTGGTTTTGATCTAAAATAGAGAATATTATATATAGATAGTGTTATTTTTTATAAATTTTATTTTGGCTATTATTTTAGTTTAGCACATGAAGTGTACAAAATGCTAAATGTTGCTTTGCCAACTACCTGAAATACACACAAAAACACAGAATTTATTTTTATTTCAGTTTTATAATTTCAGTATTTGAACATCTGAATAAGAAATAAAACAACTTTAAAGTTTTATATTTATTTTTTTTCACTTATTAAGTTTGAAATAATTTTGTTTCAAGTAATCAAAATGTTTTTATATATAATAACTCTGCTTATAACACTGCCAAGCCAAAATCATACTGAAGCTATTAAGCACTCAAGAACAATGCATTGCAATGACGAAGCATCTGTGAATGTTTAACATTCACAGTCAGTCAGAGAGCGTCTTAAAGGACTGTCACTATGTAAGTGCAGCATCTCTCACCTCCATTTCCACTGAAATATGAAAAGAAACAAATCTGAAAGGAGAGGACGAGAATAAGATATACAAGGGGAAAGCAGAGGAGGCAAAGAGAGGTTAGGACACGAAGACAAGGTACAACCTCTAATGATACAGCAGCATCTAATTACCCTGAGAGAGAGAGAGAGAGAGAGAGAGAGAGAGAGAGAGAGAGAAGAGAGAGAGAGAGAGAGAGACAGACAGAGAGAGAGAGAGAGAGTGTGAGTGTCAGGGGTGCCGTGAGATAACAAGACTAGTCTGAGAGGATGAGAGGAAAGCGCAAAAAATGTTAATTTAAATTACAAAAGAATGCTGTCCTTTCTACCAGCAATTTAATTATCTTTCAGAGACAGTCAAAAGACACAGGCTTATTAAAAAGCTATTTCACTGACATCCTCAAAGAGCTCTAACCACTGAGACTCTAAACACATGAATTCCACTGAAGCCATTAAAGAGTAGCTTTAGGCTAAAAGGAGACAGGACCGTTTTGATGTTTTTACTCTTTTGGAGGGCGAGGAAAAGCCAGAGATGGAAAGAGAGAGAAAGAGAGAGATCAGAGGAGGAGAGGAGCGTGTTCATGATCAACAGCTCATCGTCACACGTGTCACTTCCACTCCAAGTGTGCGACATACGGTTGAAACTACGGCTATGCTGACACACACACACAAAAAAAAAAATCTTCTTTATCAGTACTTTTGTCTTGGTTTCTATATCTAAACCAAGATCAGTTTACTTGAGAAGCATACGTAAGTCTTGCTTTTAGAGAATGCATTAGAGAATATATAGTATATATCGTGTTGCACTGAAAGTGCAACTGTATTTTTATTATGTAAGGTTTTTTTTTGTTTGTATTTTTATATACAAAAACAATAGAAAAACAGTGCAGCAGAATGCAAAAACTGATCTCAATTGGGGTTTAAAATTGTTATGAAAGCAATCCAGCCAAATGTGCAATAATTAACCACTCTTAATTATGCATGATTTGCCTGTAATGTATTTCATAATGCTGTGTATGTGCAAAAAATCTTGTGCAATGCATCTATGATCAGTGTTATTTTAGTACCAATGATATCTATTCAAGTTTTTGTTAATATTTGAGTTCGACTTTATTTTTCTATTTTATGTGTTTTATTTTTGGGTCAAGTTTTACTGAGTTTGTTTTGTATTAACAACAATGCTTTTTAAAAAAAAAAATTATTAAAAAAAATGCTTTTTTATATAATTTTAGTCTTATTTTATTTTAGGTAAATTAAAGTTAAACATTTAGCTTAAACTAAATGAGTTGAGAAATGAGAACTGTTGCCTTGACAAGTAGCTAAAATAAAATAAGTTCAAGTTTTTTCTATTTTATTTCAACTAGTTAATGTTTTAGTTGAAGTAATATTTTTTATGGTTTTATTTTTAGTTAAGACTATTCTCTGTAATCCATTTTTGTTATTAAAACCAAAAGGTCAAAAAGCTTTTTTTTTATTATTATTTTTGCACCTTTCTCCTCTAGAATCATTATCTAAACAACTACTATTTCTCTATAGACGTTAGACTAATAGTCATGCTGATGAAGCAAGTGTATTATTTTCAGAGAATATCTCAAATTAAGTTTATTTTTCTTACCCCATTGGCAAACCATTTTTTCTTCTTGTTTTAAGTATAAAATCTAATAATTTTACTTTACTTTGCTAAATAAATAAATAAATAAAAATATTAAATGGCTGAATTTAATATTTAGTTAGATTCATGTTTAAAAAACAATTCTTTGCCAAAACCATTTATAATGTTAATAATATTATAATATAATTTAAGCGTGTGGTGCTGATGAGACCATGGCAAGTCTTATTTTCAGAGAACTTTATTTTTCTTACCCCATTGGCAAACCATTTTATTTTTTCTTGTTTTAAGTAGAAATCAAAAAATTAATTTTCATTAAAATAAATGAATAAATCATTGACTTAACTTTATTTATTTAGGTAGGTATACGTTTAAAAAAAAAAAAAAACTATTTGCCAATACAATTTATAATATTAATAATATAATTTATTCACGTGTTTCATTGAAATATACATTAATTTACTTATTACTATTTTTACGTAGCTTTTGAATCACTTTTTGATGCGAGTTATTCTATAAAAGCGTGCCAAGCCCGACTGTTTTTCATTTTTGTGCCCTTCTCCTCTAGAATCATTACCTAGTTTGAGCATTAAACAGCTGCAGCTAGTTCTTTAATGGTCGTTAGACTAATTGTGACGCTGATGAGGAAAATGTTCTGGCATTTATAGGAGGTGCAGACATGTGGGAACATACACACCTTGCTCCAGTTGGCTCTCTTCAGCTGCACCTCAGGTTTGTAGTCTTTCTTAGGCTGGAGGCCGAAGGGCAGCTGAGGAACAGGAGGCGCCCATCCACCAAACCCGCCTGGAGGGGGCGGAGGCATCCCAGGACCGCCCATCGGAGGAGGTGGAGGAGGCATACCGGGCATCCCAGGTGGAGGAGGTGGAGGCGGTGGCATACCAGGTGCTCCAGGTAAAGGAGGAGGAGGAGGCGGCATTCCAGGTGCACCCGGTAAAGGCGGAGGAGGTGGGGGTGGTGGCATACCGGGTGCCCCAGGAAGAGGTGGAGGTGGAGGGGGCGGCGGCAGACCAGGTGCTCCAGGTAACGGAGGCGGTGGAGGGGGCGGAGGCAGGCCAGGTGCTCCGGGCAGAGGTGGAGGAGGTGGTGGTGGAGGCACGACCGTCTGTCCTGGTGGAGGAGGAGGAGGGGGGAGGCAGGCTTCACCAGGACGAGGTGGAGGTGGCACAGAGGAAGCTGATTGGCCGGGGGGCAGAGCCACAGGCACATGTACAGTGATGACCTTCGCTTTGGCTTCTTTGAGATCTTTTGAGAGCTTCTCAATCTGAGAACCAGAAGAAACAAAGAGGTGCTCATGAACTTTGATTAAGAACAACACTTTGAAGCACTTTTATTGCCACAGAATAAAAAAAAAATTAAAAAGTAAGTGCAAATCACGATATAAACTCGCAATTTTGAAAAAAAAAAGAAAAAAAAAAAAAGTCATAACTGCAAAATATAAACTCAGAATTGCAAGATGAAAAATTTTTTGACTCATAATAAATTTTATATCTCACAATTCTGATTTTTTTTTCTCAAAAATGACATTTTACGTTTAAAAACAAACAAATAAATAAATAAATAAAAAATATTTGCAATTATTCGTGACCTTTTTCTCTCACAACTGCAAATTTATATCTTATGATTTTACTTTTCAGAATTATCTCTCACAATTGACTTAAAAAAAACAACAAAAAAAAAACAACAACAACTTAGAATTAACTTAATCTTTTAACCTTTTTTATCACAGTGGAACCAGGCTTCCATTTAATACACCTCATGCCCTTTTACTTAGAAAAAAAATGAACGTTCAATGCTCAATATTAAATCAATGGAATGGAGATTTATTTAGAAAACATAAAATATATAGACATTATAATAATATAATATAAAATAATATAATAAACACAGAACTGCAACTAACAATTATTTTGATAATTTTATTTAAATTATTTCTTCCAATAATAAAAAAATGGATAAAGTGATGCTATTTCCTGTATTTTTTCATTTGATTTATTTTTTGTGTTCCACTGAAATTTACATTAACTTTCTAATTTTTATTCTGTAGTTTTTGAACTTCCATTTCCATTAAAACATTTATTAGCAACAATTTAGCATGTTTTTTGACAAAATAATATGTCAATCATCTCGATATAAACAAATCTTACACTATAACAGTGAAAAGAGATGAAATCTATCAAAAGCAAACTTTTTATTTTAATTAAAAAATAAAATACTTAATGGACAAACATTACATACAACAACAATACACCAATACATTGTATTAAATATATCAACTATTTTTATAATTCTTTTGATTATTCTATTAAATGATCGAATTGGATAAAGAATAAAGCCATTGGATAAAGTCATGTTATTTTTGTTGCGTTCCAATATATAATTTTTAATCTGTAGTTTTGTTTATCTACAGTCTTGGATCATTTGACATATTTTGAGAAAATAGGGAACACAGAGGCACTTAAGAACATTAAAAACACTTTTTTGAAAAAAATAATATAAAAGTCAATTATCTCTGTAATGATTCTTACACCATAATTTGGGATTAGGAATATGTTAATATCACTATTTATTTAAATTTGGCGTGTAATTTAGGTTATCGATAAAATAGTGACAATCATGAACACCACAGCATGGGAGGCACTGCTCACGATTTCAGCATAAAATGTAAAAATCTAGTTAACTGATGGAGGGAGAGACAGACAGAAGAAGGTCAGGCCAGAGTTGGAAGCACATGAGGGAGTGTCTAAATTCATGTCTAATTAGCAGCATAATTTATTTACCCAGAACTTGGCAGAACTCATTAAAAATGACCAGCCTGCTAATGTCACATCAGAGAGAGAGAATCTGAAGTAGTTCACGGGGTTCTAGCTGAACTTTCTGATGCTTGTTTATCTGTAGGTGACGGGTTGGTTGAGCTCAGCAACTTCTCTCCGACTGTATGTGGATGGACAGATGCAGCGTTCAAACATCTGAACTTCTGCTGACGGCTGCGCTTCAACTCTTTCCACTGTAATTATCTGTAGCGCCTCTGTGTTTCTTAGATAACCCACAAACATCAGTTCTGTCCTTCCTGTTCTATTAATATCTCTCCTTCTCTCGCATTTGTTTACTCTCTTCTCTATTCATACTTCTCTCTAGTCTCACAGAAACATAATCTGGTCGACTTTTTGCAGTTTATTCTGGTCAAGAACTGCCCACTTATTTATAGAGGAACAGAGAGTCTCGTCTGGGTGCGTTACTGGAAAATGTGTGCTGAATTTGGTTTTGGATTTATTGAAGCAGTCTGGTACTTTAAAATCCTACATATTTTGGCACACTGCAGCTTTCTTAATATGTGGTGTCTTGTTTTACAGACACATTTATTTAAGTTTTCTGATAAAACTGAGTTTAAAACAATTAAAAACTTAAATTAATAATGTTTAAAAAATAAAATACAGAAAATAACATAACTTTAACCGATTAGTTGAGTAACAGAATAAATAAATTATATATATATATATATATATATATATTTTTTTTTTTTTTTTTATTAAGACTTGCTATCTTAAGTCATTTTGTTAAATAAATGTATGGATTTGCTATGTTGTTCTTTAATAATAATTTAAAAAAATATATTAAAAAAATAATTTTTTAAAGGTTTTTTTAAACTACATATATACTGTAGTAAATGTGGTGTCCTAATTATAAAATCAAAATTGCCAATTGTACAAAACATTCTAAAAAATAACCATTACAAAATCAGTCATTTTGGCTGTCAAAACAAAATAAAATAATGAACGAACGAACGAATCCCTTCTACAGTTCTACAGTTATTTTTTACCTAATATTACATAGTAATTACAGAAAAATGGTAAACGCTGTTGGAAAGTCAGAGAAATTCTACTGTGGATTTTTTTCTTTTGCTATTGAAGCAATTGGTAAAGCAAAAAATATTTTAAATATACAATTATATATGTAAAATATATTTGTTGTAACTTCCGTTTCTGCTTCTGAAAATCCCAGAAATGTGAAAAGAGTCCATTGTTTTTAAACAAATTAAACAACCAGGAAGTCCTGCCCTAAACTCACGCCATTGGCTGAGCCAAAGTTAGAGTATGTTGGTCCGTTTAACCAAAGCTGGTAATGCAGCAATGACATTTCTCCTCTAAATGATATCATTTCCTGTGGGTGTGATGCTATAGTCCTGTACCTTCTCTTTGAGCTGGCTGATTTCTGACTGCAGGCCCTGGTTCTCTTTCTCCTGGTCAGTCTTCTCTTTCCCCAGGTTCTCTTTCTCAGTGCTCAGATTCATAACCTTCTGCTCATAATCGGCCTCCATCTTCTTCAGTTCCACCTGTAGCTCGTGACGGGCCATCAACTCTGCGTCCAGCTGCACAGAACAGAGCATCCCTCATCAGAACATCATACATCCGCATAAACCACCAATATGTGTAGAAAGGTCACAAAACACACTTTTATGGCAAATAAAAGTTAAGTGAAAACCTTTTGAATGGTTTGAGATCTGTACATTTTTTATGCTTGTGAAAGAAGTCTCTTCTGCTCACCAAGACTACATTTATTTGATTAAAATTACAGTAAAAACAGTAATATTGTGAAATATTATTACAATTCAAAATAACAGTTTTCTGTGTGAATACATTGTAAAATGTAATTAATTCCTGTGATGTAAAGCTGAATTTTCAGCATCATTAATCCAGTGCTCAATGATCCTTCAGAAATCAGTCTAAAATGCTGATTTGCTGCTAAAGGAACATTTCTTATTATTATCAATGTTGAAAACTTAATATTGAACACTGAACACTGATTTTTGTTTTTATTTAAGTGGATTAAAGTTCAGTTTATGTTTTTTTTTTTTTTTCACGCTACTGACACCAAAGTTTTGACCAGTAATGTATATTGTATAGGGAACTTGAAAAATATTTCAAACCGCAATATGCTACAGCACATCACATGATCTCATTACACTGCATGTATAATTCTGTGCATGTCATCCAGAAGGTCAAGCGCTTCGCATGCAGAATCTCAAGCAGGGCAGTGTGTTTGTATACTGTGCAGAGCATATACTGCAAAAATAGTATGAATCTTCATTTGACCAAAGTGATATATTGTGTTATCAATAAACTCTCAGGTGACCCGTGTTTACACAGTGACCCTCAGTTTATCACTATAAAGGTGGGTTGTTGTTGTTGTCAGCGCAGGCGACTCAGAGGACAGATTCAAGAACAAATCTGAGCCGAAATGGAGCCTCTGTGGATTTTAGTATTCACCTCACAAACTTCCACAAAATCTGTCCTTCTGCCTCACACAGACAGACGTTGACAATTTCCGGTGACATTGACAGCGGGTGTTTGCAAGCCAGACATGCAATTACGTGACAGCAGCGGAAATGGAAGGGTCACATGCGCGCACACACACACACACTTTCTCCATGTGTTAGTAATGAGAGTCGTTTGCTGTCGCTCTGCTGACGACACACTGCTATTACTCTGAATTAGAAAGGGAAGGAGGGGAAGAGAGAGGAAGAGTAAACACTCGCCTGACAAGCACGATAGCGCACACACTTACACAAATGCATAAGTAAAGCAGAGAGTATTGCAGTGTTTACTTTATTTGAGCTCTGACAAAAAAACACAAACATACACACACACACACATAGAGAATCTCAGGTAAATCTCAGGAAACTTGTCAAGAATGTGTCAAGGTCACATTGCACACCCCAAAAAAAAAAAAAGTTTTGCTTAAAAATATTGCTTAAAAAAATCATTGTTTATCAAAGATTCATTGATTTATAAGAGATTTAAACATTTAGTATTTTTATTTCCTGCACTGCCTTCCAGCTTATAAGTATCAAAAAGCCAAATTGTATATGCGTGTGTGTATATATATATATATATATATATATATATATATATATATATATATATATATATATATATATACACACACACACACACATATACATATATATATATATATACGTATATACAGTGGGGGAAAAAAATTATTTGATCCCCTGCTGATTTTGTACGTTTGCCCACTGACAAAGAAATGATCAGTCTATAATTTTAATGGTAGGTTTATTTGAACAGTGAGAGACAGAACAACAACAAAAAAATCCAGAAAAGGACATTTCAAAAAAGTTATAAATTGTTATAAATTGATTTGCATTTTAATGAGTCAAATAAGTATTTGATCCCCTATCAATCAGCAAGATTTCTGGCTTCCAGGTGTCTTTTATACAGGTAACGAGCTGAGATTAGGAGCACTCTCTTAAAGGGAGAGATAAACTTGTTACCTTTATAAAAGACAACCTGTCCACAGAAGCAATCAATCAATCAGATTCCAAACTCTCCACCATGGCCAAGACCAAAGAGCTGTCCAAGGATGTCAGGGACAAGACTGTAGACCTACACAAGGCTGGAATGGGCTACAAGACCATCGCCAAGCAGCTTGGTGAGAAGGTGACAGTTGGTGCGATTATTCGCAAATGGAAGAAACATAAAATAACTGTCAATCTCCCTCGGTCTGGGGCTCCATGCAAGATCTCACCTCGTGGAGTTTCAATGATCATAAGAACTGTGAGGAATCAGCCCAGAACTACACGCGAGGATCTTGTCAATGATCTCAAGGCAGCTGGGACCATAGTCACCAAGAAAACAAGTGGTAACACACTACGCCGTGAAGGACTGAAATCCTGCAGCACCAGCAAGGTCCCCCTGCTCAAGAAAGCACATGTACAGGCCCATCTGAAGTTTGCCAATGAACATCTGAATGATTCAGAGGAGAACTGGGTGAAAGTGTTGTGGTCAGATGAGACCAAAATCGAGTTCTTTGGCATCAACTCAACTCGTCGTGTTTGGAGGAGGAGGAATGCTGCCTATGACCCCAAGAACACCATCCCCACCGTCAAACATGGAGGTGGAAACATTATGCTTTGGGGGTTTTTCTGCTAAGGGGACAGGACAACTGCATTGAAGCCAGGGCCAGGGCACTGAAGCCAGCCAGGGCATTGAAAATGGGTCGTGAATGGGTATTCCAGCATGACAATGACCCAAAACACATGGCCAAGGCAACAAAGGAGTGGCTCAAGAAGAAGCACATTAACGTCCTGGAGTGGCCTAGCCAGTCTCCAGACCTTAATCCCATAGAAAATCTGTGGAGGGAGCTGAAGGTTCGAGTTGTCAAATGTCAGCCTCGAAACATTAATGACTTGGAGAGGATCTGCAAAGAGGAGTGGGACAAAATCCCTCCTGAGATGTGTGCAAACCTGGTGGCCAACTACAAGAAACATCTGACCTGTGATTGCCAACAAGGGTTTTGCCACCAAGTACTAAGTCATGTTTTGCGAAGGGGTCAAATACTTATTTGACTCATTAAAATGCAAATCAATTTATAACTTTTTTGAAATGCGTTTTTCTGGATTTTTGTTGTTATTCTGTCTCTCACTGTTCAAATATAAATATAAATATATATATATATATATATATATATATATATATATATATATATATATATATATATATATATATATATATATATATATAAATAAATGAAATTATTTCATATTGAGAACTTAATTGCCTAATTGTCGTGAAAATAAAAATAAATTAATTTTCATTGCTATAATGTAAAAAAATACATAACATTTATCGGTAACATTTATACATAATTGCAGAATGTGCTGCATTGTATCAAAGACTATAGAAATACAAAGTCGGTTCACTCCTATACTTATGGATGGGAGAAACTGCAACGCGCAATATGGCGGGATAGTCCCGCCTTCTAAATGAAAGAGCCAAATGAAAGACTTTCCTTAAAAGGCACTTTGATTGTATTTAATTAATGATTTTCATTAAAATAATTTTAATCTTTTTATAACATTGGTCAATTGTAATACAGTAAGAAAATGTATTACAGCAATGAGAATCGATAAGAATCATTACTAAGTTGCAAACAATAAAATTCAAATAAAACATCAAGATGAATTATGGTAATGAGAATTTTTAGGTTAAATGTGTTTGTCATGAAAACTAAATATCATGGTCATTAATGTATTTTAATGTAATGTAACTTTTAGCTGTAACATTTATCCATCGTGGTAGAATTTGTTGCACAGAATTAAAAAATAATCCGCTTTTAAATTGCAATACAGTAGTAAAACATTGTTTTACAATAATGAGAATGTAATTTGAATCAATGAGAGGCACAAAAAAAAAGAAAGTAAAACATCAGGATGCATCATGGTAATGAGAATTTGAGGGTTAATTTTGCTTAACTCATGAAAATAACGTCACGACGAAAAAAAAAAAGCACTTATAATAAGCTGTATTTGCTTTACTTTTTTTTTTTTTTGATTTGGGAGTGAAATATGACCCAGATGTTTTTTTGAGAAACGCACACAATATGCATACATACACAACAGTACATGCATTCAGATAAAGGCACGCAAACATGCACACGCACACACACACACACACACACACACACACACACACACACACACACAGTAATTGTAGACTGTGTTTGGTGAGTTTGGAGGGAAGATGTCAGGAAGAGACAGGAAATCTCCGTTCTGCTCATCTCACTTCCCAAATTACACATCTGTCAACTGACAGGCGCGCTGAGACAGCGGGGGGCGTCTGGGAGCAGCGGCTGCATGTGTGTGTGTGTGTGTGTGTGTTTGCCCCAGTAGATCTGCTGATGTTGATCGATATTGGAGGGCCATTCGATGTATTTCAGCAGACAATGATTTAGTTTAAATCTGTGTGTCATTCTTCCAGGCTCAAGCGTGTGTTTGTCCGAGTCAATACCTTCTTTTCCAGCTCCGTGGCCTTAGCTTCACTGATTTCCACTTTGGTCTGATCAACCATGTTATCTAGAGAGAAAGAGAGACAGGCAGTGAGTGAATAGACGGTTTTAGAGGTGTGTGTGTGTGTGTGTGTAAAGTGCCCTTCACTGCGACGAGTCTCTTTTCCTCCTGTGATTCGTGCTCTGATTACTGAACGATCTAATTAAAATCTGCTGCTCGCTCCGTCCAATCTCAAACTCATGCTAAAATAAGAAACCCAAAAGTGTCTTTGAAATCACCACACAAACGGCAGCATACATTTATACATCTAAAGCTCCTGGAAAACTCTTCTGTGTCTGTTCTCAAACCCTAAAGTCTCTCTGAACTCCAGATCAATATCACTTGCATGTGTGGCGTTACAAACCAAAAAGAGTCTCAGGAAAGCGAACAAAGCTTAGTTTAACCGGTGAGTCAGCAAGAGGGTCAGCGCTGACGTCAGCAGCCAATGGGAGGGGTTTCTGGTGAGATATGATAATGAGATCACAGGTGGCAGAGAGAATGGAAGTGCAAGAGGAAGTACGCAAGCAAAATTTGAAGCACAAAGGAAAATGCACAAGGAAGTTTGCAAGGAAGGAAATCTGAAAGAATGTACAGAAGTAGAGAGTAAAGCATGCATTGAAGTTCATATGGAATTAAGGAGGAATGACAGGAAGGATGGAAGTGTGGAATGATGTTAGAAAGGAAGTTCAGAAGGAAGTACAAAAGGAAGTATGAAAGGAAGTTCTGAAGTATAGAGATTGGTATGCATGGAAGTTCAAAGGGAAGTAAGGAAGTATAACAGGAGGGATGGAAGTGTAAAATGATATTTGAAAGGAAGTTCAGAAGGAAGTACAAAATGAAGTATGAAAAGAAGTATGGAAGTACAGAAGGAAGTTCTGAAGTACAGTAAGGTATGGCAAGTATGCATGGAAGTTCAAAGGGAAGTACGGAAGCAAGACAGAAAGAATGGAAGTATGGAAAGATGTTTGAAAGGAAGTTCACACGGAAGTTTGGATGGATGTTTATAAGGAAAGATGAAAGAAAAGAGGGAAGTTTGGAAATATTTAAGGAAACGAAGTTCATACAGAAGAACATAAGGTGTGGAGAAAAGCTTGGAAGAAGAGAGGGAAGTATGGAAAGAAGTTTTAGGATATTTAGAAGTACAGAGTTTGAAAGGAAAGATGGAAAGTAGTTTGAAAGAGTTAAAGAGGAGTACTGGAAATACTGAAGTAGGATGGAAGGAAGTACAGAAGGAAGTTTGAAAAAAGTCTGAAGTACAGAGGAAAGGATGCATGGAAGCTGTACACAGGGATGTACAGAATTACAACAGGTGGGATGAAAGTATGGAAGGAAGTTTGGAAGGAAAGATAGATGGTTTAAAAGGAGGAATAAAATTTCAAAAAGAGTAATGGAAATATGGAAGTGGAATGGAAGGAAGTTTATAAGTAAAGATGAATGGAAGTAAGGAAGTTTGTACGAAAGGAAGTACAACAGGAAGGATGGAAGTATGGAAGGAAGTATAGAATGAAATCTGAAGGAATAATGGAAGTAGGAAGTTTGGAAGGAAGCTCAAAAGGAAAGACGAAAGTATGGATGTTTGTGAAAACTACATTTATTCAATTAAAAGAGTGAACATGGTTAAATATGGTTATTAGTACTAATACAGAAACCTGACAAATATGCATCACATTAGGTTTATTAGTTCATGCTAAAATAGTGTTATCCAAATGGATGGACATTTTTGAAATTTAAATACACAAATCTTAGGCCTCAATATTTTTGAGTGAACCTGGAGAAGCTTCAACCCAAACATCAGACCCACACAGCTAATGTGAGCCACACCACAGGCTGTCTCCAACAAATACTACACACTAATGACAAAATAAGCTTATTTTTATTTTTTGTGAGCACTCTCATGTCACGCCCGATTATTCTGGATGAGATTTGAGATGTTCAGATATTTTGTGCGTGATTCTGAATGCTGCCACCCTGTGGCCAAATGTGGCATTACAGTGACTTGTGTTTGTCTCTTACCTATCATATGGCCCACATCCATATCAAACTTCCTGCATTTGAAGTCTGGATCACAGCCGTTCCTGTGCAGAACGATCTGAGCCGTACACTCATCGATGAGTTTATAGTACTGAGGCCTGAGAGACAAACAGAGACAGAGAGAGACATCAATCTGTGTTTGACCAGCATCAGTGAGGAGATTCTGAAGCTCGGAAGGAAGCCAAACAGAGATATTGCACGGTGAGTTCATAAAATAAAATAAGAGATTTTCATCACACTGTTGGGCACAACGTCGCACACACCAGCCATCCATGATGACCTCCAGTGACCTTTCAAAATGAGACACTGTAGACAATCTTATCCATCAAAACTGGATTATGACACAGAAATGCTGTCTAGGCAGGCAGCTCACTATTTTTGAAACGCAGCCCATATGGGATTGTGTAGTGAGATAAGATTTAAAGGGATAGTTCACCCAAAAATGAAAACTCTGTCATTAATTACTCACCCTCATGTCGTTCCAAACCTGCAAGACCTTCGTTCATCTTCGGAACACAAATTAAGATATTTTTGATGAATTCAGAGAGCTCTCTGACCCTTCCATTGACAGCAAGGATCCTAACACAATCAAGGCAAAGACATCGTTAAAACAGTCCATGTGACATCAGTGGTTCAACCGTAATTTTACGAAGCTACGAGAATACTTTTTGGGCGCAAAGAAAACAAAAATAATGACTTTACTCATTTCGTCTCCTCTGCGTCACCCTATAGCCCCATTTTGAAGAGCATCACATATGTAAACAATGTATGTAAGCGGATCCGTTGTTTACGTTCAGATCAAAGCGTAAACAACGTAAACAACATATCCGCGTACAGCGCTGCTGACACAGAACAGCATACATTGTTTACGTATGTGATACTCTCCAAAATGGCGCCAAGGTGATGCGGAGGAGACAAATTGTTGAATAAAGTCGTTATTTTTGTTTTCTTTGCGCACAAAAAGTATTCTTGTAGCTTCGTAAAATTACGGTTGAACCACCGATGTCACATGGATTATTTTAACGATGTCCTTGCTATGTTTCCGAGCCTTGATCGTTTAAGGATCCTTGCTGTATTTGGGAGAGTCGGAGAGCTCTCGGAATTTATCAAAAATATCTTAATTTCTGCTCTGAAGATGAACGAAGGTCTTACAGGTTTGGAACGACATGAGGGTGAGTAATTAATGACAGAATTTTCATTTTTGAACCATCCCCTTTAAGTATGTGACTGCAAATTGTCCAACCATTTGAATTACATCGTTTTAAAACAACAAACTTAATGTGATGCAAATTTGTCTGACTTGCATGAAACAGGTAAGAAAAATGTAAGATTTCTGCACTCCAAAAAAAAAAAAATAATAAAATAAATAAATAAATAAATCAAGGCACAGTTAATTATTAGCTAGTCTATCTGTATTATTTAAATGATCATATTTTTAAATGCATTTAATCTAGTAGCTTAGTATCAACACAAATCTTTGTGAAAACAATTACATTTATTCAGTTGAAAAGGCTTATTATAGTTAACTTAAAAGTAGAACCATAAAAAAAGTTACTTGACATGATTGAAAGTCAAATATAAACATGTATTTATGTCAGTTAGTTTCTGAGGCAACATTTCTCATTTTCTTTTAGCTTAACTTGTAGTAAAATACAGTAAAACTATATAGACATACATAAAAACAACAAAAACTACTAAAAATGACAAAAACTCAACAAAATGACAAACTTTAAAATGAAAATGAAACAAGCAATATTTCATTAGTTAAAATGTATGAGATTGAAACTAATCAGTTTACTGATGATAAATATATAAACCTGGTTAAAAACCCATTTAGTTTTATTAATTTAGTGCTATTACAAAAGTCTGACCCTGACAAATACGCATCACATTAAGTTTATTAGTTTATGTTAAAATTTAAATATTTAACCTGAGTGTTTTTGAGTGTGTGTGAGAGAGATTGAAAATAGGCGAGACCTTTGTGTTTGTGTGATATTTGAGAGGTTTTCCAGACAGTCCATTTGTGAGAAATCTGCCATCTTGACCTGGTGTGAAACGAACTCGATACATTCTTCATTTTCCACCAAGCTGTTTCTTTTTCCCTTTATTTGCCCTCTTTTCTCTCCCTCCCTTCCCTCCCTCTCCGTCAAACTCCCGGTTTCTTTGGTGGAGCGAGAGAGACCCCCAGCGTCCGTGTGAAAGCACAGCTGCTCGTTTGTGTTTAACCAGGAGCTTTTGGAGAAATCAGAATAATCCTAATTAATTCTCTCTCATCAGTGATTAAAGTGGTGAAATGAGAGTTTGTTTGTGGGCAGACGGGCCGCTCGGGGATTTGAGCTGCGGTTATATTTGGAGGATAATTATATGGAGGCGTCGTCACTTTCTGCCGTGTGTCAGCACATTAATTGCTGAAGAGAAACTCGCATGAAACGATTCTGCTGATGGCAGCAGAGAAAGACCTGCAAACCGCTCCATCTCGCACTTCTGTTGCTCTGCTGCTTTCTCAAAACTCTCCGCTCTCGCTCATTTACCTCTTTACGAGATGTTCACAACATTTATTTCACTTCTCTGCTCATAATCTGCAATTAAATGGTTAGTTCAGCTAAAATTTCACCATTAATTAATCATTTAATGTTCTCAGTGAGGTCTCGTACTCTAAAAAAGGACCTAAGAGTGACTCGTGCTCTATATTTCATACAACAGCTGTTATTCAGTGATAATCAAATCTCATTTATTCTGCCACATTCAAACTCGGCACAAATAGTCGAGCTTGTGAATAACTTACATTTGGGTCTGTTTCTCACTCAAAACTATCCTAAGACCTGGACTATAGTCAAACAGGCTTCTGTTATGATGCTTCACAATACTTTTTGAAAGCTTTTTTGACAAGCTTAGACAAGTTTAGAATATACTCTGAAGTACTCTGTTTCTGCAGTGCGCAGTATGCATACTGTGCACAATATGCAAATTTTCAGTATTCATGAAAAACCCAAGCAATCTACAACAAATATTTGATAAAATTAGCCATGATTTTTAACATCAGCTTTACTCATTATTTGATCGGGGATCATCAGAGCTGCACAATTCTAGATTTGTAAAAATGTATTATTATGATTATTATTATTTAGTGCTGGGCAATGATTAATCACGATGAATTGCATCCAAAATAAAAGTTTTTGTGAACATAATGTGCACGCGTGTACTGTGTATATTTATTATGTATAAATAAAGACACACACATACAGTATATATTTAGAAAATATTTACATGTATTTATTTATATTCATATAATTTATTTTACATATAAATATATTTATATATAAACATAACATTCTTCCTAAATATATACATGCATGTGTGTGTGTGTGTGTGTGTATATATATATATTATATATATATATATATAAATAAATAAATAAATATATATAATAAATATACACAGTACACATTATGTACACAAAAACGTTTATTTTGGATGTAATCGCGATTAATCGTTGCCCAGCTCTATTATTTTTATTATTATTATTATTATTTTTTTTTATAGAGATTGATTCCCTTCTCAATAGACTACTAAAAATTTTATTTACTAGAGGTTCTGATAAAATGTTAATTGCTGCAGTCTATTTAAAACATCTATTTTTATTTATTGTTTATTAATCACAATTAAAAACAGTTTGAATGAATGACACAATGACTCACTGGTTACTGGGTGAATCAGTGTTTTTGAATGAATCTTTTGAATGATTCAATAACATTATTATTATTATTTTTTTAACAATTTGTCTCCACCTACTGGCCTAATGATGAAATGATACAATATGTATTTGAAGCATTATGTTACTTTCAAAAGATGTTTAACAAAAGTTTAATAGTCATAGCTGAATTACTGTCATTTAGGAATAAGATTGCATAAGTGTTTA
Organism: Spinibarbus caldwelli; assembly: GCA_039654775.1. Taxonomy (NCBI): domain Eukaryota; kingdom Metazoa; phylum Chordata; class Actinopteri; order Cypriniformes; family Cyprinidae; genus Spinibarbus; species Spinibarbus caldwelli. The sequence goes on along the minus strand of CM077246.1, from coordinate 23,288,704 downwards.
AATCAAGATCACAATCCTAACAATTATTTGTGCAGCTTTACTTGAAGTTAGATTAAAAATGCAAGCTATTTTATTCATGAATTACACTTGCAGTGTAGTGAAAACATACTACAGTACTATTTGAAAATTTGTTTCATACTGGATACTATTCCACATTAGGGCTGCAACTAACGATTATTTTGATAATCGATTAGTTGGCCGATTATTATTATTATTATTTTATTAATTTTCCCCCCCAATTAATCAGATTTTTTTTTTTTTATTGACAAAAAACACTTTCACATTCTGCCCAATGTCCTTTAAACAAATATGTCAACTGAATGCTATGAAAATAGTGCTTAATTTATTAGACTACCTGTCATAAAGAGAAAACAAATATTTTAGAAATCTGTCAAAAAAAAAAAAAAAAAAATCTAAAAATGTTAGTCATTTATTGGGCAAATATCAAACTAAGTATAGGCTAGTATTTATTCACATATTAACAAGAATGTCCTCCTATGCCTTTCATAACAGCTTGCATTCTTGCTGGCATTTTTTAGGTACTTTTTGACTGTAATTGGGTATCTGAAAAAAAAAAAAAACTAAAGTGTTTGACTATTTTTTTCTGCCTTTTTTCATAGATGACAGCAATAATAATATTATAGCATAGAAATAACCAACTACTGTTACTAAAGAGCTTATGCACATTGAAGGACTAATCAATACAGATAGCTAAAAAATTATTATACTGTAATCACCAATACTGTTAGTTTAGAGCCGCAATGGCAAAAAATTTACATAACTTGTTAAAAACCCTTACATAAATTTGTTTAAAAAAAAAAATTGTTAGGCACTGTATATAGTGAATATAGTTTAAGTTTCTACATGAAAAATTAAAATAATACTAAATATAATAAGGACGAATAAAAACAAACTTTGGGTGTTAACAGCTAAGAGTAATGTTCTGCAGGAACATGTGTTCACTTTGATCACGTCATTTCTTTATCCTGTAAAAGGTGACTATGAAGCGTCTACACGCTGTATCCCTTTACAGTTCCTACTCTAAAATACGTGCACTACATATTGACTTTTAAACCTCATTTAAAAACCTAATTTATACAATTCTAAATATCAACAACAGATATTTCAGCAAAATGAATGCTTTTGCGCTGAGTATTAACTTAATTGTCTCCACTCTACTGTCTGACACGCTTGCACGCACCCGCCGCGCCAGCGCTCATTCAGTAAAATTACTATCAGGCAGGGGCGCCGCTAGCAATTTTTGGCACTATGAAAGAATATGAGGTTGGGCCCCCTACCGCATCAAACATACACAATATTGCCAAAAGTATTGGGTCACCCCCTTCTAATGAACAGGTTTGACTGCTTTAGTAATTTCCATGAGTACAAATCATAATGTTTAAGCATATAATGATATTCTAGGGAATTGTGTGCTTCTAATTTTATAGCAACAGTTTGGACAGAACCCTTTTCTATTCTAACATGACAATGTCTCTATGTATAAAAAAAAAAAAAAAAAAAAAAAAAAAAAAAAAAAAAAAACGATTGATTCAGTCAGTGTGGAAGAACTTGACTGGTCTGCAGAAAGCCAAGTCCTAATCCAAGCTGAACACCTCTGGTGTGACTTTAAATGCAAATCTTGAGCCAAAAACTCTTTACCAAACACCAATGACTTGTACATACACTATATGGACAAAAGTTTTTGGACACCTCCTTCTTTAGAACAGAAAAAGGCACTTCCAACTGTGGCAACAAAGATGGAAACATAATTCATGTATTTAAAAACTGTATTTCCATCTTTGTTGCCACAGATTTGGAAGTGTCTAAAATGATTGTACGCATATGTACAAGTCAATGGTGTTTGGCATTGTCATGTTTGAATAGAAAAGGGTCCTGTCCAAACTATTGGTACAAAATTAAAAGCACACAATTCCCTAGAATATTCTTATATGCTTAAACATTAAGATTTGTACTCATGGAAATTACTAAAGTAGTCAACCCTGTTCATTAGAAGGGGGTGTCCCAATACTTTTGGCAATATAGTGTACAAGCCAACCTAGCTATTCAAAATCTTTGTCTGCAATTTAATAATATTGACCTGTTACTTTTTCATTGCTTTTGACCATTAGGTATCAGTAACAATTCATTCAGAACCTGTTCTGTGGACATACAGGTGCATCTCAATAAATTAGAATTTCGTGGAAAAGTTCATTTATTTCAGTAATTCAACTCAAATTGTGAAACTTGTGTTTTAAATAAATTCAGTGCACACAGACTGAAGTAGTTTAAGTCTTTGGTTCTTTTAATTGTGATGATTTTGGCTCACATTTAACAAAAACCCACCAATTCACTATCTCAATAAATTAGAATACTTCATATTAGTCTTCCCCATGATTGTGTAGCCTAGTGAACCAAACTGAGAGACCATTTTGAAGGTTCAGGAAACCTTTGCAGGTGTTTAGAGTTGATTAGCTGATTGGCATGTCACCATATTCTAATTTGTTGAGATAGTGAATTGGTGGGTTTTTGTTAAATGTGAGCCAAAATCATCAGAATTAAAAGAACTAAAGACTTAAACTACTTCAGTCTGTGTGCATTGAATTTATTTAATACACGAGTTTCACGATTTGAGTTGAATTACTGAAATAAACTTTTCCACGACATTCTAATTTATTGAGATGCACCTGTAGACTTTCTGTACCACACTATTCTGCTGACATGGAATGAGCATAAAATACAACATACAATGTTAAAAATGTTACACATTATGAACCTTAACCCAAAAACCTTTAACTTCATACACTGTAGATAATTGTGACCCTGCCTGTGGAAACCCAGCTAAAGTATTTTTTTTAAAACAGTGGATGAGTAATTCACTCCTTGATTTGCTTAATAAAAGCCTCCTTTGAGATCGTTTTGACAGACATGTTTATTGTGTATTATTTTCAACGTGTTTATTGCTAAGTTTAGTGTTTCAAAATAGAAGCGCAGCCGTAATAATTCGCGTGCAGTGTATCTGGTTGCCATGACAACCTCCCGCGCTTCTTGCTGCTGTTCTGTGTAATCAGAGTGAATTTGTAGATTTTCTATAGCAAAACTAAAATGTGTTTAAAAGTGCGACTGACCAAATCGTCCTTGCCCCCCTCGAACTCGAAGACATAATTTTACAGTTTACTATCTGATCTCACTCAGTGACTCTAGGCTTCGTAGGACGGGACGAAACCATGCAGTGAATGGGGTGAAATAATTTCGCAGGAGATGCAGAAATAAGCCGTAATTTTGTTTTATTTGTAACTCTTTGGTAGATAAATTTATAATTTCTATTACATTACTACTACTACTACTGTTACTACTAATAAAACAGATCTCTGGGGGCCCCAAAAGTGTGTGGGGCCTTAGAATCGTCCTAACTTTTCCCCCCTTAGCGGCGCCCCTGCTATCAGGACGTACCTTTTTGCAAAAATCGAAGTGCTCGCGTGAATTTGTTACATTTACAGATAAGGATATGACCGTAAACTGAAAGTTTTTGTGCTGAGGATGCACTCGCATCTGTCAAAGCGTCTGACAGGGCAATTACGCTAATGCATTAACTTAAAGCTTAAAATAAATAATTCTCATGTTTTGTGCAGCTTGGATCACGTACTTCTCCTGCAGCATCTCTTTCTGTTTCCTCCACTATTTTTAGATGCATTTTGGCCATAGAAATGCGTTATTCAGTGCTGTAATTTGACGCGACCGGCTGAAGTTGGACGTGCACTGTAGGCAGACCCGACTAATCGATAATGAGAATCGTTGTCGATTATTTTCATTATCGATAATAATCAATTTTATCGATTAGTTGTTCCAGCCCTATTCCACATACTTAAAAAAATAGTATACAGTATATACTGTGCAGTACACTAGCATTCCATTCCAAACATCTCACACACACACACACACACACACACACAGAGGCTCAGGACAGAAACAGGCTCTCCAATTTCCTGCCTGTCGGATCACATTGAGCAGACAAGGAACAAGCAACAAGTCTGACATCCTGAAAGCGTTTACAAACCATCACACACACACACACACACACACTCACACTCTTTCTCCATCTGTCCATGTCTTTTCACACTCCCACCAGCTCTTCTCTGTTGCGCGTGTGTGTGTGTGTGTGTGTGTATGAAAGGCTTTTTTAAGAGAGAATAAGAGCGTGTGTGGGTGACTTTAGACGTGCAGGTTAGAGAAACAGAATTGAAAGAAATATGTCTTTTCTCCACTGCAATCATTTCTCTGCCAAGAAAACCTTTAAATGCACTGACGTGTGTGTGTGTGTGTGTGTGTGTGTACATGCTTGTGTGTGTCTGCTAGTTAATTGAAGCGGGGGTGTCATACAGAGGCTGAGTTCTTATTTAGAGCTGGTCGCCGATGGCAACCGTATCCGCCTCCTGCTGCCCATCAATCAAACGTCTCCTCGTCTCAGATTGCATCCATCTCTCCTGTTTCCCTCCTTTATCCATAAACTCAAACTCACTCATGAGAATAACTACGATCTTGTCTCTTAAAGGGACAGTTCAGCCAAAAATCATCATTCTGCCTCTATTTAGTCACCCTCATTTTGTTCCAAACTTGTAAGACTTTTTTCTTTTGTGTTACATAAAAGGAAAATTGTAAAGACTGTGCTCGTTGCTCTTTTTCATGCTGTTATACTGAATAGAGACTGAAGTAAAAGCATCAGAACAGCAGTCCATATGACTCACGCAGTGAAATAAAACAAAATATAGGTTATAATTACTGAAAATCTGTACCTCCAGTGAGATGTGATTGGATTGGTCTGGTTTTCACTAACTCAGTGATCTAATTCACAACCAAATGAAGTAGAATTGTCAACCAAATCAATAGATTCAATGTAAATATTCAAAAAAAAAAAAAAAAAACTTTTACAAATTGGACATCAGTACTTATGAAAGCACAGATTTTTTCTTTGAATAACAGCTTAATGTTAGTCAATTCTTCACATAAAGCTATCATATGATTTCAGAAGTTGTGTAATACAGAACCAGGGTTGTACAAAATATTTTTATAATGCTTTTGCATACTTTTTTGAGGCTTAAAAGTTTTTCGTTCATTGTAATTGCGTACGGAACAAGTCTTTTTCTTCTTTTATGTTCCAGAGAAGTCAGTCATACAGGTTTGGAGCAAAACAAGGGGTGTGCAAATGCACTGTTGTTGTTGTTAACCAGAACTAAAACTATTGAAAATCATTTTCACTCGATAAAATAAAATAAAAAATTAAAAACAAAATAAAATTAAATTAAAAATAAAAACTTTAACAAAAATTAGAAATAGCTGAAATAAGTTGAAATTGAAGTACTAAAATGACTAAAACTGAATTATAATAAATGAAAGCTTAATAGAAATTTTAAAATGAAAAAAAAAAGACCAAATCATATAAAATTCATATTTAAAATTCCAAATGGAAATATAAAAACAGAAAACTAAAATCGAAATAAATACTATAACAGCATATAAATAACACTGTGACAGAATTTTTATTTTTGGGTGAGCTATCGCTTTAAATAATTCCTGGTCTACGTTCACACAGTGAGTGTTTGGGATTCACTGTATTTGCAATGAGATGTGACTCTTAAATTGTCACATACACACAATGGAAGCAGATCCAATAATGTCTGTACAGACGGGACACCAAAATCCTTCCTCTTCTCTAACTCAGTTACACTCATAACCACAGCGACAGTTAACCTACATAAAGACATTAGCTCTGTTCCACAACCTAGTGACCCGCCTACAGCAAGTCAAGTCATCGCTGGCCACTTAAAGGCTGCTGGAATCAGTAAAGAGTAGATTTACACAACCTTCCAAGATGCCTTGCTTTCATTAAATTCATCCTTCAGAGGACGACAATCCCTGAGAACAGTAAAATTATCATCTAATATAGTTAATGAAGAGAGAAAAGCGTTCATTATATTCCTTTCATTTATTATGTTGCCTGTGTAGACAGATAGGACTTTTGAATTGCGTCTGACCCCTGTGTGTTGCTCTTTTTTTTTTTTTATTCAATTCCAGTTTTTTCTTCCCTTCCTTCACCTGTCCAAAGTTTTGACAGTAGTGCTGGGCAGTATACCGGTTCATACCGAATACCGGTGTTTATTTTTCTTATGATATGAATTTTTAAAATACCGCAATACCGGTGTCATTTAAATAACGTTCGGAACGCGACTCTGTTTGAGAGGGGTCTCTTTTCACTATTGCATTGTGGCGAGGACACAGCTGTATGTGTTACTGAGAGTGAAGGTTCTGAAGCTGTAGAACTAGTAGAACGTGATGACAGAAGAACTAATCCACAATATCCACCGCCCGGTGCCATCAGCTCCCGCGTCTCACACACACGAGCGCGACTTTAGCACTATATTTAGCGACTTTCAGACCCTTTCAGTGGCTTTTTCCATAGAATATACAAACTGAGAAACCTAGCGACTTTTTTGGATAAACCTTAGCTATGGTTCAGTTGGAAGATGTCGCCAGTGCTGCCCCGCGAGCGTGAGATCTGACTCTCCCGGCGCAGTGTCGCCTCTCTCTGCAATATTCGCTCATCATGACAGTAAAATAGGACATTCTAAGTCAATCTACTGCAGTTTTTCCTCTCTCAATCAGTAGAAAATGTGGTTAACACCTGGTCATGCATGAAAAAAATAAATACCGTCATATACCGTGAAACCGGTCTAATTTTGAAAAATACCGTGATATAAATTTTTAGTCATACCGCCCAGCACTATTTGACAGGTGTTTTTCTTGCTCTGCAAGCACACAGTAACATCACTTTCTGCCATTTTTCATAAGCTGAGAGCAGTTGACAGCTGTAACATCAGTGACTGACAGTCAAATAACCTCTCAAGCTCACGCGTGTATATGCATGTCAAGCTGTCAGCCACTGTTTCATCAATATAGCATGCATCAACTGGCTCAAAATTCAGTTGTGACTTGTGAAGTTTTCCGACAGGTTTAAAGGTCACTGCAGGATGAAGGTGAGCGCTCGTACCTGGCCATGTAGTCGTTTCGCACCAGCAGCAGGTGCTGCATCAGAGACAGGAAGAGAGGTTCAGCTTTAGAGTCCTTCACTGTGTTCATCAAGATCTGGAAGACTTCAGTCACATCAGTGACAACACAGTTAAAGAACAACATCTGATGTAGTTTACTTTCCAGAACTGAAAATACATCTGTTCAGTGTTCTTATTACTGGTAACTAAAACTAAACCTATTTAAGAAAAGAAATCCAAATAGACAATGTCGACATAAAATATTTGATGAAAAAATGAATCTAAATGAAAATTAGAAATGTTCCCTGGGGTATTAACTTAAGTCTCAGAAAGCCTCAAGTACTAAAATCATTTGACAATCTAAAACTTAATTAAAAATAAATGAAAATCACTTTACCAACTCTAAAATAACACCTGCAGTGAATATTACATGACTATTATATTTCATTCAGCTCTACTGTGATCATTTCTAAGACTATAAATTGATGCAACTTTCAAATAAATATTTCGAATAAACAGTACATTTTTTTCTTGCTGTTCATCTTTTGCGAATGACAAAAACACACAAGATCTAGCCTAGACTTTCTGATGCCACCTGGTGGACAAAACCTGAAAAATCATATTTAAAAATCTATGCAAAAAAGGCTATTTATTCTGCATCTCAGTATATTTTGTATTTATAGCCCACTTTCAATGTTAATTGAGGCTTCTTGCACAAAACCAGTCATAATTTAGATTTTCATTTCCTCACTGACAATAAAACAAGACTGTTATATTTATTTTGCTACTGTGCATTCTAAATGTAAATGACCTCTGTTATGAAATGTCTTCAAATGGGAAAAGAACATGTTTTTTTTAAAGAGTAGGGCAAAATGATTTTATGATATGATCCTCTAGAGTGTAAAATACTGAATGAGCTGAAGAACCGCTTCAGCTTGTAATAATGATTCTGCACTTTTGAGACACCTGGTGGCCAGTTTCTGAACTACAACCAGTTCCAATAAAAATATTAAATCCACAACGTAAATAATACATCTACAAAGCCCAGCACTGAATCCAAAGCTCTTTAAAAGTGTCTTAGACAGATTAAAGTCAGCAGTAAAGGATATTCCATCTCAAGACGGACGTCGTCCAACCGGGAGCGAAGATCTTCAGAGTCTTCATCAGCTTGTTCTTCAAACACCTGCAACTGAACCTTGAGCTCCTCGTTCTCTATCGCCCTCACCTCCTACACACACAAACACAGAATCTAAGTGAAACTGAAATGAATTGTGCCATTATATAAATTAGTGATGAGTTAGACAGTAACAAGTTGTGATGAACTTCAAGTGAAAGAAAAAAAAAACACTAAATGGATGTTGGTCATGTTGTATTGCACGTGCATAAGATTATTTCAGTATAACTGAGATACTAATATAGTTTTTATTAGTATTTTTAATTTTTCCGTTTTCATTTTAATTTCAATGTTTTAGTAACTTGTCATTCAAGTTTATATAGTTTTAATTTTTATTTCAGTTTTAACTGTTTTAGTACAAGATAAACTAAAATTAAAATGAGAAATGTTGCATTAGAAGAAGTTTCTTATATATTTTATTTCTGTTGATATGTATGTATGCATGCATGTATGTACTTATTTAATTTATATATTTATTTTAATGGTTTTAATTTTAGTTGCAGTTCACTATAACATCCCTGACAAGAGCTGAGACATAAAACACTATCAAATCCAGGGTTATTATCATTAGCATAAAACTAATACCTTTTAAAAAATTATTTAAAAAATATAAATAAACAAAACGAACATTAACCACAATAAAAAGTATATATAAAAAGCTTTTTTTCACCTAGCTGCCAAGACAACATTTCATTTTAAATGAGTTTAAATAAAAATGAATAAAAACTATACAGACATATTTAAAAAAATAAATAAATAAATAAAATACTAAAAAAGACAAAATTACACAATTACTGAAACATTAGCTAAAATTAAAATGAAGAGAATTTAAAAACAAAAACTAATTCAAAATATTAATAAAAACTATAATAATATCTCAATGATACTAAAATAACACTGGTCATCTGATTTATTCTACAAAGCAGATACATTGATTCAGTTGAGTTTCTGCACATTTCTTTTTGCAACAATATAAAAATTATAATTACAGTAATGCAAACACATCATTTAAAGTCCTTGTGATATTTTATAAAGATAATACTGCTATTCATTTTTAACTAGAGTAGTATTCAACTGCATGTCAGTTTTTGGTGTGCTGTGTTGTGTGTGTTTGGACCTTCAGCAGGTCTTTGAGTCCCAGTCTCATGAGCTCTGATCTCAGGTGGATCCTGAAGTCCAGCTCCTCCACTCGACTGATGAGAGCGTTGATCAGCTGCATACAGCCAGCCTGCACACACACACACATCAGTGAAATGACATCACGTCAGAAGCCTGTGTTCAGGAGTGTGACGTGCGAGTGTTTTACCTTGAGCGTGATGGAGTTTTTATGCATGCCGGACAGCAGCGGTTGGAACCTCTCGATCTCCTGCTCTTCAGCCTGCTCAGTGATGCACTCCAGAACTCGCTCATGACTGAAACACACACACAGTCCATCATCTTACACTTTTAACATGACTCTGTGGATCATTTAAAGCATAATCAGTTGAGGTTAGTCTTGCACAACGCAAGCCACAGCATCTTCAAACCTTCCCTCTCTGCTCTAGAACTTAAATCTCAGTTTTTGTTTTTTTATTTTTATTTTTTACATGTGAAATGATTGCTCATCTTCGGTGACCAATTAATGCCATTTTTTCAGCTGAATGCAAGTCAGAATGATATTTGAGAGCTGTGGGAAGATTTTTAGTAAACACCGTGAAACACATTTTTAAAAAAAGTTTTGTTTTGCTTTTATTTTTAATATTTCATTATTAAATTTGACATTCTGAATATCAAAATCACATTACTTTTTGTATATCATTTATTTTTAATAAAATAAAATATTTGTATTTGTTTAAGTTTGAAATTCTGAATATGAAAATCACATTTTTTGTACATCATTTAACAGTGTTCATGAAAACTTATATATATATATATATATATATATATATATATATATATATATATATATATATATATATATATATATATATATATATATATAATCTGTTATTACAATTGTTTTGTTACATTGTGTAATGACTTAATGTCTACTTAGGGCTGTTACATAAATGATGTTATAGTATTTATTTATATTTTGAATTATGTTTATTTTTTTATATTTTTTTATATTCATAGTTTTAATTTTCATTTTAGTTTGTCACTTTTGTGTGTGCTTAATTTTTCTATATATTTCTATATAACTTAATTTATTTCCGTGATTGTAGCACTTAAATTTATTTCAGTTCACTCAGTATTTTCATAATGTTTTTCATCTAATATTTGTATTTTATTTTAGCTGTACTTCAAATACAAAAAAAAAAAAAAAATGTTTCATGAGAATCTCAGTCAGCTAAAACCTACCATGATAAAACGTTATTGGAGATTAAAAAAACAAACAAAAAAAAACAAAAAAAAAAAACAAACTTCACATATATATATATATATATATATATATATATATATATATATATATATATATATATATATATATAAAGACGCAGCACGTCTTTATGACCACATCAAACGGTAGACATTTCTGACGCGCTCCACTTCACTTCAGCACCAGGCGTGAGTCAAACGAGCGTGGACACTGTACTGTGCTCGCAGCGTACGCTGTAGCCTGTATCATTTCATATCAAAGCGCCAAATAAACTACGTGCATGCAATATCATGGTCAGTTAAGTCATGATGTTGCCAAAAAGGCGATTAAAGCTGCCTTAAAACTGTGCGTGCATGTAATATGAGTAACATTTAAGAACATGTCTCTGAAATGGTTTTCAAATCTGTCCTGGAACAGCCCAGCACTGTCTCACTCATCTAACACACCCAATTCAACTCGTCAGCTCATTAATAGAGACTTTATGACCTGAAGTGGGTCAGAAATGGTAAAAAGAGTTGAGAGAAAATATGATGCATGTCAGATCCGCGTCACGTTCAGCAGCGGCAGCTCTTAAAGAAATAACAGCCAAAATAACCTAATAACCAGCTGCTGTGATGTCTATTAATCAAAGGACAAAGAGAAAAAAAAAAGAAGAAAAAATAACTTTTATAGCTTTAAGGATTCATCTATATTTAATTTAGTATTTAGTGTTTGATAACTTCAATTTCAATTTCTGTATATTTCTGCTGAAGGGCACAGGTAAATATGACATTGATTATAATGGGTTTATGTGAGGATTGTTTTAAGTTAGAAGTTTTATTTTTTTTTAAGTCTAATAAATGTTAAAATTGATACCTCTCAATTATACTGTAATGTTGATTGGCTTTAGTCAATAGATAAATATTGGAAAGGGGGGCAATTTTATAGCGAAATCAGTATTGGTATCAGTGATACTGGCCTTCAGTGATACTGTCTTTATGTTGTTTGTACGTTAATTTGAAGATTGAATGTGAAATTATTGCAATATAAAAGTATATTTAAAAACTTTAATGTTAGGTGGGATTAATCGCGATTAATTTCAGAAAAATGTGTGATTAATTAGTTATTTTTTTTAATTGACTGACAGCATTAAATATAAAAACAACAATACTACTAAAACATTAACTAAAATTAAAATGAAAAGAAAATATAACAGAAAAAAAATAATATATATATATATATAAATATATATAACACACACACATACAAATATATAATAAATAACAAAAATTGTTTAACAAAATACCCGTTTTATGAAATATTTATTTGTGAAAATCTATTGTCTTACGTCTCTATAAGTTACAATTAAGTAAATAGTGATCAATATTGGTAAATAGTGACAGTATTAATGTTTTTATTGATCCTACAGGACTGCTGCTATGGTAACTTCCTCAGATGAACATGATTTCTGTTCTTGGGCGTCTAATTAGCGCTTGATGAGCTTGTATGGCTATTGAAATGCCATTTGAATACACTGTTGAGTATGTGAACACAGCTTCTGCTTTCAGCTTCACACTCACGTGTTTCCTGGATGCTCGAGGATACAGATGGCAGACAGCAGTTTGACTACATCCACCATCATGTGCGGGACCTTTGGATTGATGGCTCGGACGAGGAGAGGGATTCCATCTTCTGACGTCAGCATGGCTTTAAGACCGTGCTGAGAGAGACAGACAGAGACATTAATAACAGTTCCCACAGTCTATATTACAGTATGAGCTCAGATCTGCTCTGACCTTGTTGTTCATGAACGCTTTGAGACATCGAATGATCTCATGTTGACATTTTACACCAATCCCAGCATTCCTATAAAACACAGAGTGAGAGAGACAAATCACATCATCATGTGTTTGAGGTGCATTTTAAAATCATTTGCATATTATAACATGGAATGTTGTGATCCTGGATGCTAATTGGTCAAAACATAAACATAATATATTAGCATAAAAATACTAACCCTGTAAATCCTACTGTATTATATATAATGAGCAAATTTATAAAGCCTCTAAATGATCAACATGATCAAAACTTTGCTGTTGCTGAAGTTGCAACTTTACTTGATTATCCAAACATCTTTTTATTTTTTTAAGAAAAATCAGTGAGTATCAAAAGTGACCATCAGGCTTTTGAAGAACGTTTATTTGTTCATCTCTCAATCATCATTATATTGCATTGCATCATATGTTTTGATTATCAAACTAAGCATTTAAATATCATCATAATAAGACATTATTGGAGATATGGACTGATATTTATATAATTTTATGTAAGCATCTGCTATACTGTTACAAAAATCTCACTGAATTACATTATTACAATCAGAATTTTATACTTTTTGTCCATACAAATATCAGTGTCTGCCCTAAATTGCATATTTTTGCTCATTTTGAGTCTCTGAATAAAACTGAGCTGTTTTTCCTCCATATTCTCACTATATCAGACTATGAGTCATAAAAGCCTGATGTGTCAAATAAAATACTCAACACATATGCATTTTTTTTTTTAGATTTGTTTTAATATTTTGTCTAAAGGTTCAATAAACCATTCAATTAAAAACAATAAGATATTTCTGACTATTATTTCATATGTTAGGATTTACAGGGTTACGTGTCTAAACGAACCCTCTAGTCATGACTATAATTACAATGGCATCTTAAGATTATATTACAGCTCTAAATGTGAATGAAATATTGTTTCATATTTTGAGTGGAAAATGAACGTGTGTGTGTGTGTTACTGTATTTGTCATACAAAGGTTCTTCTCTCTCGTCTTGAAGTTTCTTGAGGAACGTCAGAAGCAAAGCCAAACCCTCAGCTCCAAACGTCTGGACCCAACTGAAACACACACAACGGTACACAATGATCAGCTGATATCAGACACTTAGAAACACTGCACTGTAAGTGTGTGTGTGTGTGTACCTGACGGGGTTGTTGTTTAATGACACACGCAGTGACTCCAGGCAGCTCAGTAACTGTGAGTCTCTCAGATCGGTCTTCAGCTCCTGGATGTATATCAGCGCTGACTTCGAGCTCTCCTTCTGACTCTTACCCTAAAGCACACAGAGGGTCAAAGGAGTTCACGGGATGATCAGGTCACTCGCCTGTAATGATGAGACAAAGCCTCATACTACACATTAATGCTGCTGATTAAACCTTTACATAGCATGCATTAAGCAGAAGTTTTCATCTGTTTTAGCTTCTTTTTTTTTCCCCCCAGAAAAACAAGCGAAATTGAATGTTTTTATGTTATTTTTAATGCTATTAAAAGAAGTCTCTTCTGCTTACAAAAGTCTGCATTTATTTAATCAAAAATAAAATGCAAAGCTGAATTTTCAGCATCATTACTCTTCAGTGTCACATGATCCTTCAGAAATCATTTTGATATTCTGATTTGCTGCTCAAGAAACATTTCTGATTATTATCAGTGTCGAAAACAGTTGTGCTGCTTCAAATTTTTTCAGTACTTTCAGGATTGAAAGTTCAAAAGAACAGCATTTCTTTGAAATAGAAATGTTTTGTAACATTTATGTTTTTACTGTCACTTTGAATAAAAGTATTAACACTATTCCCATTTCAAAATAAGGACAATTTAGACACTACTGTTCGAACACACACATTTATAGTGAATTTCATATTTCTACTTCAAATATCATATTTCTAATTCAAATGAAACTAAAAGTAAAGTTTAAAATAAATACATAAATGTGTCCTTATATTATTTTATCTGTCTGACTGGGTCAATATTGCACAGGTGAAAAGATTAAATAAAATGTGTCCTAGTAAAACTAGTCCTGTGGCAGCCCTAAGAAAGCAGATTCTGATCCAGAGCAGCAGTGTCCTCATCTGTAGAGAAATCTGAACCACATCCTGTGAGTCTGACAGGAAGAGCATGAAACCGCCACAGGAAGAGCACCTGATTATGTTCAGCACCTCTGAGACTCACTGATGGATTCAGATTCAGACAGAACGTCTGTGAGATTTAACAATGTGTGTGTTTAGAGCAGATGTGTTGATTCAGTCAATTCAAGCTAAACTTTGACAGACAGACAGATGGACAGATGTTGTGTGTGTTCTTACAGCAGTGGAGGTGTGCAGGTACTGAGACACCATCTCTCTCTTGATGGTGATATCCTTCTGCCTCAGCGGCTGCTGCTTCTCTTCATTCAGATTCATATCCACCTACAGACAGAGAGAAAAGATTTTGTAAAGGAAAACATAAAAAGAAAATATTGCTTTTAATTCATATTACCATTTAATTTTTTGTTATTTTATTAAACAAAAAGGGTGTTTATCATGAATATGAATTTAATAATTTAAATCATTTTTTAAAAAATAATTAATTTTTATCATGAAAAGTATTATATTTATATTATTAATATTATTATAATATTTATATTAAATATTGTTTTTAATACCATTAGTTTTATGATTTTTCGTTTGTTTAAAATATCCCACAAAATTAGTGTGATGTTTATCATGAATTATGAATTTATAATATTTTTAAATGAATTTACTTTTAGCACGAAAATATTAATTACATTTTTTTAAATAAATGTATAGATCCAACTAAAATGTCTTTTTTTTAATATAATTTCTTTTTTTTAAAGATCATTAATTTTATACAATGAAAATGTTCTGTGGTATAAAATTATTACACACAAAAAAAAAAAACACCTTTAAAGTTTTATAAATTAACAACCAAAAAGTGTGCTTACCGCTTATCATGAATATAATTTTTTGGATATCCTATTTTTTTTTTTTTTTATAATTTATGTATGTTTTATTATTATTGTTTTTTCTTTTTTAGAAATTAGATATGTCAAAAAGAATTGACCCAAATAATGTATGTATATTTTAAACCAGGCAAACAAACAAAGACATACTCAAATGGGTCAGAAATAAAAACAGCAATGTTTTAAACACATGCAAACACGTTTACTTAGCTAAATTGGAATACTGCATAGTCTTTTATTGTTTTTATATATCCTTTTTATACAGCTAATTATAAATACCATAACCTAATCCAAACCATAAGCCTAAAGGCCCGTTCTAACTATAACGATAACGATAAAGATGTAGTTCTAAAAATCGTTCTCAATATTAAAGAATAGCAGAGTCCACACCACATCTATAAAGATAAAGGCACAGGGAAACAATATCGTTGGAATCACTTTCAGAACGATTTTTTCCAGCTGATGAACGATACTGACACCCAATCAGAATCCATCCTGCTATAACGAGCTCGAGAATTTAAAGCGGCAGACGAGCGTGCGCTTAGAATAAACAGACGATATCGTCCGCTGGCGTGGAGTCTAATATCGTTATCTTTATAGTTATCGTTCTTGGTGTGAACGGGGCTTTACAGAAAACTTTGTGAATTTTTACAGTTGCAAACAATCTTTATTTACCAGATTTACAAATGAGAATGTGTCCAAAATGAGGTTTATGGAGATTTTTACAGGTTAAGCTCTCTCTCTCACACACACACACACACACACACACACACACTCACTCACCAGCATCTGCTCAAACAGCTCCAGCACAGACTCGTCCGGCAGCTCGTTCAGCGAGGCACTCTGGGACGGCACTTCATACTGGGTGGCTGACGGGTGTCTGTTTCCCATCGTGCCTGACTTCTCCTTCTTCGTCCGCATGCTGGTGAAGCGCTCCAGCTGAAACAGGGTCAAAGGTCAAAGGTCAATGCTCAGAACACAGCAAAAACACACAGGAGGATTTTAAACTCTGCGTCTTAGTCACTGCATGTTCAGAATGGCATACTAACATCCTACATGCACAGTTTATGAGTTTTTAGCATGCTTTGACAAATACGTAGAATATAACAAGAACTCCCTAATTCCCAGAATGCAAATCTGACCTTCCATTTGCAGTGAACACTGTGCAGTAAATAGTATGCTGGTATTCCATTCTGAACACAGAAACAGTTTAATTGACAGAACATGCTCTGCTGGGAACAATAAACTGATTTCATCTCAATTTTAATTGTCTTTATATTTTTATCTTATCAAGTCTGTCAATCAACAAGAACAAAAGGCATTTAAGGAAATTCCAGAACAATCCTGAAATACGGCTCCTCTGAGGAACCTTTTCAAGTCGAGACAAGAGTAAAGCAGCAGAAACATCTGACAGACATACACACATCCTCCATCACATTCAATACAAATCAACAGAAGCTGCTTTACACAACTGATATAGAACATCTCGTCAATAATCTTAAATATCTTTATTATAGCTGATCATAAAGGCTGACAGCCTAAATCTATACTATTTCGCCTGTTTTTTTTTAAATGCAAAAAGTATACAAAGTATCAGAGAGTCTTGAAAAAAAAAATGTATGGTAGAAAAGACAAATCTATCTATCTATCTATCTATCATCCTATGATAACCTCATCCTTTTCAAAAAACATCTTGATTTACAAATTGTTTGGATGACCATGCCACTGTTTTTAATTTAAAAAACATTTTGATTGATTGGCTTTTTTTTTTTTTATTGATTGACATTGATTAAATGTGATTCATATTATTAAAATGTATTTTTAAAGAAGTTAATGGATTCAAAAATATTTACCATAACATATTCATATTTATTTAAAAGAAAATCTCATAAATTAACAGATCTGCAAAATATTGTTGATCCAAATAACCACTTTGAATACATTTGAATCTGGGCAAAGAGTTTTTTTTTTTTTTTTACTTAAAAAATAAATAAATAAATAAAATTAATAAATAACAACAAGCAAGCAAGTAAAGTAAAAATGTCAAAGTAGTAAAAAAAAAAAAAATTAACAAAATAAAGTTAGAGAGTAAGGAAATAAAATAAGTTAATAAATCCTGATATTGTTTTAATTTGTATTTGTCTGACTGGGTCAATATTGGAAAAGGAAGAAAAAAACATTTAAAACCATATTCTTGAAGCATTATACATGCTGCTTAATTCTATATTCTTAATTCTTATATTCTTAGCAGCTGCTCTCTTATTATATGAACATTTTGTGTAGACTGTCCTCATCGCATGATTATGCTTGACACAAATATGAATCCATAGACATTTGGCAAGATGCATTTTGGCAAAGGTTCAATTTGACCTGTGACACACATGTGAGTGTGATCCATGCATGAGTGACGTCACACGCTTCCTCTGGCTGTGACAGGAGTGAGTGTGTGTGAGAGTCACTGAACGCTGACGTCAGATCAGTTTCTGAGACACACAAACACTGATCTGAGGTCAGCCGTGATCCGACGGGTGACGGCGGATGTGAGGCAAAGTGTGTGCTACAGACACATGGTGCGAGGTGAAGGGTTAAAGGTCATGGGGACAGTGGCCGGTGATGATGTCAGTGGAGTGAAGGAGACGGGGAAGAGTGTTAAAACACAGAACAAACGTGTGTGCACCTACCTCATCAGGAATCAGCCGTTTGAGAGTCTGTACAGGGAGCAGCAAAGAGAAAAATCAACACTAAATACAGATAAAGACAACAGAACAGTCAGAGAGAGAGAGAGAGAGAGAGAGAGAGAGAGAGAGAGAGAGAGAGAGAGAGAGAGAG
>CM077246.1:23263031-23265531 GCA_039654775.1 Spinibarbus caldwelli | reverse complement strand
GTGGCATCGGCATCATCTGCTTTTTTGTGTTTATGTGCAAGA
Organism: Spinibarbus caldwelli; assembly: GCA_039654775.1. Classification (NCBI taxonomy): domain Eukaryota; kingdom Metazoa; phylum Chordata; class Actinopteri; order Cypriniformes; family Cyprinidae; genus Spinibarbus; species Spinibarbus caldwelli. Next base: position 23,265,489 of record CM077246.1, on the reverse strand, counting down.
TGGTAACGCATCGAACTCGTTGTGGAGTTGTAGACGAGTGTGGCGCTGCACATCTTACACTTGACAGTTTTTTCGTCAAGTTTTTCAAAGTGTTGCCAGACATCGCTGCGCGCTTTAGAAGCCATATTCGCTCTGTGCTCTGGTCTTGTCTCTAGACCGCAACTTCTCGCAGCCATAACCATTCAAATATCAGACTACCGCCCAAATACCAGCATAACCAATCAGAAAGAATGAAAGTAGTTTAATAATTTTTTTAAAAAAAAAAATGCATTTTTAGAGCCAATCGATCATCGTTTTCATGCTCGATCGTCGCTGATGCGTACGAGTAATCGATTAATCGAGTACTCGTGCACATCCCTACTTTTGATGAATAAGAGCATTCATTTCTTAAAAAAATAAATAAATAAAAATATAAAATGAAAATATCCTACTGAACAGTAGTGTATTTATTTATGAAATTAATATTGTTGTTACTGTAGAAGCCAAATACTACTACAATTTTACATTACAATAATGAAATTTCAGGGAGAAATGCATTTAATTGTCAAGAAAAAAATATGTCACAAAGCAAAAAAAGAAAGACATTCATAATGATCTTATTTTTTATGCAAAAACATACATACATATACACACACACACACACACACACACACACATATATATATACATATATACATAGTCATTGCCAAAAATATCGGCACCCTTGGTAAATATGATCAAAGAAGGCTGTGAAAATTAATCTGCATTGTTAATCCTTTTGATCTTTTATTTAAAAAAATTCACAAAAATCTAACCTTTCATTGGATAATAAGAATTTAAAATGGGGGGAAATATCATTATGAAATAAATAGTTTTCTCTAATACATGTTGGACACAATTATTGGTACCCCTAGAAATTCTTATGAGTAAAATATCTCTGAAGTATATTCCCATTCATATTCACTATTTTGAGCACTCCAGGGTGATTGTGAACATGAAATTATCTAGCCATGGCTTCCTGTTTCACAGAAATATAAATAGGAGGGAAAACAAAGCCCAGATTCCCTTAATTATCCATCACCAGGGCTTGACATCAAGCATTCTCATGTGGTTGTCCTTCGGACAAGTAAATTTGTCATTTACTTGTCAGAGTATAAAAGTTACTTGCCCAGAGAGATGATTTTTTTTTTTTTTTTTTAAATTGAGTTATAAATATAATTATTTATTGTAGTTATACAAAACACATTTAGTTTATTTAGTTAGATTTTTCTTTTTAAATAAAAAATAAAGTGTGATAACACTGTTATATTTTAAAATAAAAAGGGAGAATTAATTACAAATATAATTATTTTATATTAAACTTAAAAATAAAATGCTAATATTTACTTCTTTTTTTATATATGAATTTTCAAACTTAAATTTTAAATTTTTTAATTAGTTCGATTTAATCAGACAATTAGTATAAGACGACATTTGGGCTGTTACCAAACAAATGAAATCAGTATCAACAAAATTAATCTTTGCAATGCAGAGGAAACACAGAAGCTGCATCTGAAGTGGAACAGATATATTTACCCACTGCTTAATGCAGCTCTGAGGGACATGGAATGCTTTAATCTGCAGTTACAAATGAATAAATAATGTTTTGATTCATAAAACGTTGAATACTGATATTTGAAATTATTTAAAAAATTAAAAAGTACTGTAGATGTGAAATTAATGCCACCAGTAGGTGGCATCAAGTCACTGTTTATAAGTGAGTCATTGCGACTGAACCGAATAATTAAACGGTTGATTCATTCAGGCACGAAACGCCGTCATGTTGCTCAGAGACGCAAAACAGTGCTGTGGCTGTGTTTGGAATTATTTTTGTTGGTGAAACAGACCAGAAACAGGAAATATGGTGTCTAAAACGTAAGTCTCTTAATGTTAACTTCTTGTTTATTGAACTGTTGCATAAAATCACATTTGTAATCATGATGGTTTTAGGAGCAAAAAAAAAAATAAATAAAAAAAATAAAAACGGCGCTCGATCTTCGTGTGAAACTATATGAAATTATATAAATATATAAATTTTCTGCTCCCATATCTTGAATTTTCTGATCATTCTTCATGCATTGTAATATTGAATCATGCAGTGAAAGAACACACTCGCACGTGCGCTAGTCTAACCTAGACGACTTTACGTAATGTATGCGTGCACTCTGTAGGTGTGTTGTGTTTGATTCTTGCAATACACTCATTAAAACAACAATTACGAAATTAATCGCAAATGATATATATCGCACACCCCTATAACAAAGGCTATATCATAAATAAAGTCAGTCATTACTGTTTTTGGTATTGACTTTTTCAAATTACTTGTCCGATTGGGCAAGTAAATTTCTCTTTCAATGGCCCGTCCAAAACATTCACTTGTCCCGGACAAGTGGACAAGCGTTAATGTCGAGCCCTGATCACAATGAGAAAAACCAAAGAA